>JACXGM010038505.1:0-10820 GCA_016801145.1 Umbra pygmaea
CTCCCATTCAGGGGATTTAAATGATGCGGGCGTTCAAGCTCCTCCGTTCCTCCGCTCGCCATGACCATGCTGTGAGCGGACTGAACATGCGCACAACTTTTTTTCCTCAGTAATCAATCCGCGGATCACGTGTGTGCCGAACCGAAGATATTGATCCGAACGGATCACGGATCAATGACGATCCGTTGCACCCCTAGTTACAACATACCCTGGTAGTGGGGTAAGTTGTAACAATGGCACTCGTTGCATTTGACATCAAATAATGAATTCTGTGATATAGTTGGAGAAGTTAAAAACATTGTTATTTGTAGTAGACAAATGAGGGTACTTTGTGTCAAAATTCGAGTGCCCTACCACAAATATTCTGCAAGTTATAGGAGCTGAATCAAAAAGTGTTACATCCATCCCCGGTCTCCCCTACAGCATAGAGAGTGCTTCTAAACAAGTATTTTATCTTCTAACAGAAATTAAATGTGTTACTCCCGAGTGAGCTCTGTGTCATTGTTGGACCTGTAACACATATAACTTGTGAAATACAGAACAACCTAATTATTTTCTTTCAAGGCTACTGCTGGTTTCAATGTGATTTTCATGAGTACAAAACAACTGGACGTTTTATACATGAGTGTATTCTACAGGGCAGGGGCGGAGTGGGATACATTTTAAGCCCGGGAGTTTCTGGTGCACTAGCCCATTTTTTAATGGGGGTAAATTTTAACTGCAAATAGTCTACCCACTTTCAATGTGTAATTTCCTACTCTACATGTTTCATTCATTTATTTAGAGAGAGACAACTGAGGACCACTTATAGAACTGAATAAATTCCTGAGCATTGCATTGGCGTTTTGCCTAACAAATAGTTTTATATAGGTAAAGGATAGCTAGTGCCTTACATATGATGTTATAATAATGGTCAATTAGCCTAATAATTGATTGAAATTTTAATAGAGGCCTTTTACCAAAGTACAGATTTCTGAGGGGATTTTACTTTTACTCCAGTAGGCTATATGTCATGTGTCATGTATTACAGTGTCAATAGCTTCTGCCTAGTTCAGCCCTGTCAGAAAGGTCACTTATGGAAGATGAACAAATATTCATGACTGTTTTTTAATGTAATATACACTAACCTCTCTCCTCTCTTGGTGTTCCAGTATTGCAGCCTGTCTCAGCACAATTTTGTTTTGTATCCCTGTTTTTCTCATTCTTTGCAAAGCAAAGTTTATAATTATAATTATGAGTGAGGGCTTACCATGTGTTTGTCTTGCACTGCATTTCTTTCATTCTCTTATTAAATAAGTAAAGTGAGCTACTATGAGAGTTAGGCTTTACTCTATATTTCAGCTACACATTTAGCTAGTAAATACACTTATTTTTCAGTACGGTACATAACCCGAGCTCTTGCATGCTGGCTAGCCATCTACTGACAATGTAAAGCTAGATACTGTAGGCTAGCTAGACAGCTGACTTAAATATCAGCAACTATTTTCCTTACCGTTTTTAAAAACTAAGTTCCAGAGTCTGCTTTGTTTAGGAAGAGTCTTTCGATTTCTAAACAGACACAGAAGTTAGCTAATATAGTAGCAAATATGGACGTTATAAAGAAGTTCTTTGTATCACATCACCTGCTCCGTCTCTACTGTCGCGCGCACTCAGAAAAACAGATTTCTGAACGCACTGTTGGAGGTAAATTAATCACGTGCAGGGAGAACACATTTAGTGATTCTACGTTGGCAAACAGGTTGCTGCAATTAGAATTTTCTTTTTTGGCTTTCTATCATTAGACTTACTCACACACTGTCTGTTAACTTTACCGATAGACTTCCAAACCTGACATGGAAAAAAAAGAGGAGTTTGATGGCTTTAAGTCAGGGCTATGCCATTTGGGGAGAGGCCGCTCACTGATCCCCCTATATTTCTGAAAATCCTAGACATGGTTGTGACCTGCACTTCGTTTGTGCTTTCTGAGTTTGTATTGAAATAAGAGGCTGCTGCGGCCCTCTGTACGGGTTGAGCAGAGGCTGCACAGTTTGACAAGCGGGCAGCGGCCGCACACTAGGTGATGGTATTGCTAAGAACTTGCAATGTATAACTAATATCAGAGCAGCCCTCGCGGCTTCGAAACACTAGCAGCCTACCGGGAAAAGTCCCGACACTCTGTCTGTCGTACTGCTACAGGGTATGACAGACAGATTTGATGCAGCAAAACCCCCTTAATGCTGATGTGTACAATATGTGTGAAACATTTGACATGTAATTCGTTTTTACATATTGAATTTGTTATAAATACTGCACCGTGATGTCAGCTTCCGGGGGGCAATGAGGCAGTCTTGTCTGAGTCCGCCCTTTACACAAGTTATTTCTCAAACCCAGGTACAGAAGTATACAATAGTGAGCACATACAGAACATTTACTTTTCATGCTTGTTTTGGAACTTACTTGACCAAATTATTTAAATATCTTAATTCTGCATTTTTTTTGGATGCATGTAAATTTTACAGGCTATCAATTGCCCAGCGGCTACCCGAGGTGACCTGTCAGGTACTGCTGAATTCCAGCACACTTATCCTACATCACTGTGAACTGCGGCACATTGAAGCATGTGATTGGTTTAGTTATATAAGAGGACAAGGGGATTGGGTGCGCGTTTTAAAGATACGCCCCTCAAGACTATACTTGAGGTAATATCGGGTAAAGACCAGAGAGGAGCAGACGCTGCTGAAAGTAGAGAACATTCTCCGCTGAATTTAGTAAACTGTTCCAACGGTAGGCTTGTGCTGTGTTCAGTTAGGTTAAGATGTTAATACGTTTTCTAGAAAATGAGTTTGCTGCTACTCCTTTTACAACAGAAGAATGCTGCTTTACAGTAAGCTCGATATACAGTAAGCTCGATATGAACCATGCGTTTTCCTGGTTCCACATTTAGTGATTTACAAACTCTACAGACCACAATAGGCTACAATATTCCGGCGTAGTTTGTTAATACCTATCAGAAGGAAAGAATGTCGTAAGATAACGAAAGTTATATAATCAGATATAAGCAGATAATCTAACGGTAGTGTGAAAGGTAGTTTTTTCTGTTCCGTTAAAATTTGACTTCTGTCTATTGGGAGTAGCTATACGCGCTTGATCAGAGCTAAGGGATCGTGTTGAAACTGGAATCTTCAGTTTGTTTGTACCTCGGAATTATATGATGGGAAGATCTTAAAGCAAACAAATGTTAAGTTTTATCTAAGTCACTAAAATGAACCCTTTTGATGATGTTATTTTAAATAACGATTTCCGCCCAGAATTTAATACCCAAATCCAGAGTAGCTACAAAGTAAATGTAATTTTCTGGGTTTGGCTGAGTGCACACTTTTTGGGAAGTTCCTTAATTAGCAGTTAAGGAAGTTAATAAATACCCAATGTTTTATGAAATTAATAGGAGTAAACAATTATTAATTATGGTCAATATTTACTTATCGAGCTCCTTACCTGGTCATTTGAGTTTTTGATTAATATCTTCCCAAAGCAAGTGAACCCAGCAATGTACTTTTTGTATTTGATACCATTCTGCCCACATTTAACTGCTCGTAGTTCAGGACATGAAGAAAAGAGTTGCACATTTTTTGCGATGCCATTTGGAAGAATATTCTGGAGATGGAGGAAAGTATAACACTGTCCTTAAATAGGGACACCTGTCCT
This sequence comes from Umbra pygmaea, assembly GCA_016801145.1. Lineage (NCBI taxonomy): Eukaryota > Metazoa > Chordata > Actinopteri > Esociformes > Umbridae > Umbra > Umbra pygmaea. The sequence continues at coordinate 3,685 of JACXGM010038505.1, forward strand.
CACGAGGTTGATGAAAATGTCGATAGAGTTAATTACAATCTGTGAAATATAATGGCATGTCAGATTAGTGCACTATACGGAAATTTACTGACCTAATTCAAAGTTGCTTTAGATCTATATTCTAATCTGGAAATGATTTTCTTAATAAAGGATATGTACATGAAATATTTAACATATTTTATAGGGCACACTCTTAGAATATTAATAGGAAGTAACAAATGGCAGGTAAAGGATCCCAACAAACCTGTCTGTAAATCTCTAGCTCATATGGATTGTGAAGAAAAACGGGTCAATAATATAATTAATTATATTAAATCAGTGAAAATGTTTAGATTTAATGGCTTCAGTGACTGAAATTACTAATAGCCTAAGCAATCTGGATAAAAATTATTTGAAAAACTGCACATTTGTTTATATAGTTTTAATTTGCAGAAAAAGAGGACATTTAGAAATAAATATGCCTACCTTTCATTTGCGGTAAAAAGCAAAGTGTTTGTAGATCGAAAACATCATATGGAAAGCAAGGCATTGACAATTTCATCTAAAAGACATATTATTTTTTGTCAGTCTTTATTGCTCTTTTTTGCATTTGGTCCCTCATCCACACTGTAAATCCGAATTCGCTCAGTCAACCAAAATTTTTTTTGGAAACTGCTTGCACTCAAAACTTTTAGTTTAGTAAACTATGGTAACATGAAAATATTGAGTACACTAGACACAAATAAATGTGTCACATGACCCTTGTTTGACTGTGAATTTATGTCTGATGAACTTAACTTTTTTAATCATACAACATAACTGATTTATGTTTTCTAAGCATTTAATTGTATGCCATATACACTCAAAAAAATTACATTGTTCCAAGAAAATCTAATTAGTTTTAAATGATTTGTTGTAATCTTGTTATATGAACTTGAATTCATTTAGTCAAGACTACGTTGTAGTAACATAAAATTATTAAGTACAATATTAAGCCACACCTCCAGTAAAATTTCCCAGTATACATTGCCTTGTGTTACCTCTGGTTCAAACCAAATGGTTCAACCCATAATGGTTTAACCCTACAGGCAAAGCACCTTTCCTGTAAAGGGAATTCCCTTTTGGAATCCAGTTTCAGTTATGTCAGCAAGATGGTAATCCTTAGGTATCTTGAACAGTCAGGACAGTTGCGGGTGCGAAATAATTTTTCATTAAATTATTGGATTATTTGAAAGAATGTATGCATTTCATATTAGTTTATCAAGGGTGGAATTAATTAGTCAATATCCATACAAAACACTAAAATAATTAAACAATTCCAGCATTTCAACATACAGCAGAGCATGCTGGGAAATATCACATAAATTATGACTGCTTGTCAAATAAACATTAAAAACATTGAGTATACATTTTAACTACCAGTTACTAAGTTTAATTAACTATCAAAATATATGCTAAGTGCACAGTATGTGTTGTTCATTGGCCTTGAACTAATTAAGCAATGTTTACTCTATATTTTAGTAGAATAAACTCAAAACTCAAAAATTGTTGACTTAACGTAAAATAATTATGTCAACCTCACAAGGGGTGAATGTTTGTGTTAAGTGAACATAACGTTTTTATGTTGTTTTGACCTTAATGAACATTTGTGTGGACTTAACAATAACATTTTGTGTCATGGGCAGATTGGGGTTTACAGTGCACTCAAAACAGGGTTGAAAATGACACATTGCCTAATTTTTTTAACCAGAGTGGGAAAAGTTCAATAATAGACAGAACCAAAGGGTGTACCCTGCTTTCTTATCGGATTTTAGATATACTGTACCAGTTTTATAGTTCTAGGATCATTTAAAGTGAAATCTAATTTACAACAAGGAGGGCAGCAATACATCAACTGCAGCACTAGTCAAGAAAGTTTGACATGGAAAATATTTGTATATATGAAAATCAATTTGGCAAACAAACTGTAAACACAGAAGTGTATGTTTGATTCTAAATGGGATATTGTTTGTAGGGGCAGATATGTCATTGTGTCTTCAAGAAGTTTCATTATATAATGTAGCATTTATCTTATAAGTGGAATCATTTTGATTCAGCAATATCATCATTTCTATTGTCAGCTATATTCATTTCCTATACATATTTTAATATTCCAAACAAGGATGCCAATGTATTTATTTCATTATATGAATATGAGGGTTATAGTCAACAAAATAATTTGAGTTAAAGACATACTGCTCATTAAAATCCATTTGACTTTAATAATATATTAATGTCAAATCAAGTTCAAGGTACAGTAGCTTCTCTTTTCCCCAAACAATTGTTGGTGCAGCCCCTCTACTGAAATACAGATTGTAGCTTTGATGGTCTAGATTTGTACACATCTGATTATTGAAATGTAATTTTACAGTTATTACAGTTATTTCTTTTTTGGATTAATTTTTCTCTGTATTTTACATTGTTATTTTCCAAATGTAATTAATATAATTGGCTGTTTAGGTACCACTGCAGAAAGAAGATGTGAAGAAGGCCTTTCGATTACTTCAGGTGAACTGTATCACAAAATATGCATCACTGAACCCGAAGCTACTGCATTGAGGAGTCTGCAGGAGATGCTGCAGGTAGACACTTTGTCATTTCACCGCGTCTGACATTCACTGGCCCTGGCTGGAGGTCAGGCTGGGGAAGTGCTTGTGCACTTAAATGCTTGGTCTGAAATTTCAGAAGCAGAGTCAGACTTGCAAGGTTGTAGAATCAATCTTCAATGTCCCAAGTGCTATGAATGGCTAGCAATTGTATCAATTTTGTAATCAGTGTTGGCACTTTTCCCACATTTTGAGCATAACAGGAGAAGGAGATATAGACTTAAAATGGTGAGAGGTGATGATGAATCATCATGGGAAAATTCTCTAAAAACTCTAATATTACTAAACATCAGTCTTGCTTGTTATTATTATTTATCTCAGACATGTACATAACATGACACATACACATTTTGTGAAATATTTCCTATACCGGTACATGTCGGGAAACAATTGTTTTGCTCCTATGTATTGCACCCTTGAATTAACTTCAGAGTCATGGTTCTTTTGCAACTTTATATATGCCCTGGATCAATTAGAACATAAATTAATAAGTTGTTTATAGTTCTAGCCAACTCAAATTATCTGACAACAAAAATATTACTTGGCCTGGCTACATTAACATGTATGTCTTTTTTCCAGGGCACAACATATGGAAAGTAAAACATTTAGCTATGGGGCGATGCATTTGCAATCTGTATAAGAGGTTTCTAAAATGTAAGGTTTGCTTGCAGGCTTCACAATGTGACTACTGTATGTCCGTATTGTCGTTCGCGTGCAGAGGCAGTTATGGAAACATGCCACTGTTTTCAAAAAGTCCAATAAGCTGAAATAGATCAGGTCAAAGAAATAACCACATCTTTTGCCAGTTAAACTAAAAACATTTTTTTTCTATAATATTTTGGCCTGTACCACAATACGTACCATACCGTGACCCTCAAACAGCAATATGTACCATACAGTGGGTTAGGCGTACGTTTACACCCCTATTTTCAACCCTACACCACCAGTTACATGCAAATGGTTATTAGTAGAGAAATAGATTTGTTTTGTTTTTACCCCTATTTATCTCCTCCTAATTTGTCATGTGCAATTCCCTTTTGATCCGGTCTCGGTGGTAACTCCACAAATCGACCACATTTTTCCTCCAAGCACGTGTCACCAAACCGTCCGATATTTATCAGACTGCTTTCAACACGGAAGTCATTAGTTGATAAAGGTGTGTGTGGCCACACATTCATCAACTACAACTATAAGTTGAATTTACCCTTGACCAACACACAAGGACACCCTAGAGAGCACCATGACAAGGTACCCTTGTCCAAATATCCACTCATCCATGCCGGCCAGCGCTGCCTCATGCAGGACCAGGATGACTATTGAAACGACCAGGATGACTATTGAAATGTTTCACAGACGGGGCACTTTAATTATGGTTGAGAAGGTTGTTGTATCTGCTGAATATGCTTTGAACAAATCAATAGGAGTTTTATCACCTAGGTTTCTGGGGGACTACTGTATTTACATTAGGCAGGCCAGACCTTTTTGGACCTCTTATGGCCAACAATGTTTATTGTATTCATTACTGTAGGCTATCAGTTTCTGCAACTGTTGAGATGTTTGAGGGTCTTTAGAGGCCAAATTGTTCTTCAGCCGTCTGAGTTTGTTGGACCTTCTTCATTATTGAGTCAAAGTGCGAGAACCAATTCAGGTCCTATTTAATGTACATGGTGAAGAACGTAAAGCTGGTCCCCCTCCCCACTGTTTTCCAGTCCCTATGGATGGAGGTTTTCTGTCTTCTGAGTCCAGTTTTTCAATATCCATTCTTGGATTTTGTTGACGGCAAGACATGCAGAGGATTTTAGACCATCTGATTGCCTGTGGAAAACCCTTAACATTGATCATACTTTAACATATTATTTGGCAGTGTTTTTTCAGTACTTGAAATAAAATACACTGTTTGACAAATTTTTTACACGTTCTGGTATAGTTTCCCCAGGAGTAAGGTGTGTTCAACTGCTCATTAACGGAAATATCTAATCAGCCAATCATGTGGCAGCAACTCAATGAATTTAGGCATGTAGACATGGTCAAAATGATCTGTTGAAGTTAAACGCAAGCATCAGAAAGGGGAACAAAGGTGATTTAATGACATGGTTGTTTGTGCCAGACAGGTTGGTTTGACTGTTTTCAGAAAGTGCTGATCTACTATGATTTTCCAACTCAACCATCTCTAGGGTTTACAGAGAATGGTCTGAGAAAGAGAAAATATCCTGTGAGTAGCTGTTCTCTGAGGGAAAATGCCTTGTTGGTGGCAGATGTTAGAGACGAATGGCCAGACTGGTTGGAGCTGATAGAAAGGCAAAAGTAACTCAAATATCCAAGTTATGCAGAAGATAATCTAGATGAACATAACATTGAACCTTGAAGCAGATGGGCTACAGCAGCAGAAGACCACACCAGCTGTCACTCCTGTCAGCTAAGAGCCAGAAACTGCAGCTACAATTTGCACAGGCCCACCAAAATTGGACAATAGAATATTGTAGAAACATTGCCTCGATATCTGCTACAACATTCGGGTAGGATCAGAATTTGGTGTAAACAACTTGAAAGCATGGAGCCATCTTGCCTTATATCAAAGGTTCAAGCCGGTGGTGTAATGGTATGGGGGATATTAGAACACTTTGGGCCCATTAGTAGCAATTAAGCATTATTTAAATTCCACAGGCTACTGAGTATTGCAGTTGACCATGTCCATCCCTTTATGACCCATCTTCTAATTGCTTCGTTCAGCAGGATAACGTGCCATGTCACAACGCTCACACCTCAAACTGGTTTCTTGAACATGAAAATGAACTCACTGCCTTATATGGCCTTCAGTCTCCAGGTCTCAATCCAATCGAGCACCTTTGGGATGTGGTGGAACAGGAGATTTGCATTATGGCTGTGCAGGCGACAAATCTGCAGCAACTGTGTGATGCATTAATGTCAATATAGACAAATGTCTGAGGAAGGTTTCCAGTATGTTGTTGAATCTATGCCATGAAGAATGAAGGCAGTTCTGAGGGCAAATAGGGGTCCAACCTGAAACTAGCAAAGTGTACTTAATGAAGTGGCCGGTGAGAGTATAATAGCATAAACTATGACAATGTGGGGGGAAAAAAAGAAGGTACCTGTGAAACACCATGTTTTGTCTCTCCACCCCATGGCAAAATAATAACAATAGCAGGAAATGTAATCTAAAATGTAAATGCAACTCTTTCCAATCTAGATCTCAGTATAAATTCCTAGCTGTGGCTCTGGTATGTTTAAATTAAGTTATCCAGTCACCCCTCGTGACAATGGTATTGCAGTCCTTCATACGCCTGCTAAGATACTGGTGAGCTATTTCTCTGTTTATGATGTGAATGTAGGCATACATTTGCATGAATATATGAAGGCGAATACAGTAATAAACTCTATTTGTGCCTATGATTTCTAAATGATAATAGTAGAAGTAGTAGTTAAGTTATTTTTTTCTTGTCAGCTGGTCCAGTCAACGACAATCGGTAATGAACAGCAGCGGAATTCTGGTTAACTTGGTTTCTGAATTCTTGGATTTGGACAATACGAATTAGAGCAGGTCACCAGTTGGATGAAATCCTACATGGATGTATTAAAGTTTGGTGTAGAATGTAAATGTTTTCACACATTTGATTCCTTTGCCTGCTTTTCTGGGCTACTGTCAACATGTTACACATGCTTGGAGTCATATGCCAGAGGCTAAGGAATTATAAAAGTGTCTCAGTAATAATGGGATTTAAGTGATGAATTTTGTTTTTGTCAGCAAGAATTTTCAGAAACTTCAAATGTGTGCAGTATGTAGAATGATTTTGTTTCTGAACTGAAGCTTGTAAATAACAATTATGACACCTGATATTCATAAAACATTCTCTCTATATGGGTTTGTTATGCAGTTGAGTGGCTAACTTATATTTCAAATGTTGTCTTTGTTTTGTTACTACATGGATACAAATGTGCAGTTTTGTAGAATAGTCTTTACAGGATCTTGTGAATTATTATTTACAGTGTTAAATGTATGTTCAAATGTAAACAATATTTTTGTAATTTAGTTTTTATCCAGCAGGTTCCAAGGGCTATTTTTATGAAATTAACAGTTTTAACAATCCTTTAAAATTGAACAAAAAAATATTTAATTTTGGATTGAGAAGATTGAGGGTTTTACTTTGGTACATTCTTTCCAGTTTAGGTGAATAGCATTTTTCTTTTACTTTGATGGGCTTAGGTTTTTAAATGGAGTGTGGAAGACAATCTAACGTTCTTGAGGTTGTCCAATAATATATACGGTAATTTATTCAGTAGGCCAGAAGTCATCATTTATACAGTAGAAATACATGAGGGAAATTGGTCTTAGGACTATAAACGTAATTGGTTGCTGGCTTCCAACAGAGGTCAAGCTGATTAATGCTACATTGTCTGATTGTCTGACGATGGAGACTGTCAGGTCATGGTAGATGATGGTGATGACGATGGAGACTGTCAGGTCATGGTAGATGATGGTGATGACGATGGAGA
>JACXGM010038506.1:0-10819 GCA_016801145.1 Umbra pygmaea
TGAAAAGTCGCTCCTCTTCATAACTTAAGGAAGACGTCTAACATATGTTTAGGTTTTTTGTTTATATATTTCTCTTTAATCGCGTCTAAAGTAGTACAGTAGGGACTTTCCTCCATCTCGCCCATTCAACTCTTCACCTTCCGCCCTCCATCTGTATTTCGCGCGTCATTACAATCACGTGACTGCAAACCACCTATTATAGGCGTGACATGCAGCCGCAAATGCTGCGCCAAATTTAGAGTTGATTGTGATTTATAAAGGGAAAACAGCGTAGGACGTGCATGCGCATGGTTTTATAAATCTGAATATTTCTTTGCGTACGCACGTCCTATATTTCGTCCGTACGCCACTTCTGACACAAATCCACCGCAAAGTTTTATAAATGAGGCCCCTGCCATGTGAGTGGTTGAGTTATATAATTGCATTAATGAGAAATTGAAAGGGTGTTCCTAATAATCCTTTAGGTGAGTGTATAGCTGGTGAGCATAATCACCCTGATCTGACTAAAGGCTTCTATGTTGGAAGAGCAGTGTGAAAAGTATTGGCTGGCTCGGCAACATGTGGTTGGATGAACCATGTGAGCACACCTTCCAGCATCTGTCTAAGGCAGGGTCAGTGGGAATTAGACAACACCATTTGTGATAGAAGAGAATGGGGCAAAAAATCAAAGAGTTCTTCTGCATACCTTCGTTTTAGTGAGTGGTTATTTGAGTTACTGTTGCCTTTCTATCAGCTCAAACCAGTCTGCCCTTTCTCCTCTGACCTCAGCTGTCAATGTATTTTTTACCCAAATAACTGCTGTTAATGGATATTTTCTCTCTTTCTGACCATTCTCTGTAAAGCGATGGTTTTGTGTGAAAAATCCCAGTAGAACAGCATTTTCTGAAATACTCAAACCAGCACGTCTACCACCAACAACCATGCTACGTGCAAAGTAATTCAAATCACCTTTCTTCCCCATTCTGATGCTCGGTTTGAACTTCAGCTGACAGACTTCACAATTTCTACTTGCATAAATGCATTGACTTGCTGCAATGTGATTGATTGATTAGAAATTTGTGTTAGCGAGCAGTTGAACAGGTGTCCCTAATGAAGTGGCCGGTGAGTGTATATGAATAACATAAGGTAAAATATTGATGCAATATAATGAGGTATATCCTGTGGCTTAATACAAATGACAAGAAATGCACTTCTGGTGGCATGTTGGGTTCACCAAGGTCTGTTCAAGAACCCAAGGTTACACCAAAAAATGCAACTAGTGCATACTAAGATGCAAACTTCACCAAAACAACTGTCTTGATGCTGCTTCAATGCTAACAATAAAACTGTAAAATGAGGTTTAAAAGGCTAGAAACCAAAATAATTATTAAATTTTATTACATAAGCATCCTATACAGTCTCTTGATAACATGCATTTTCATGCATTTTAATAAAGCTTATTGTATTGTCACAATTATTTTAAGTAAAGGCAGCCAAACCATTCACACACAAATTCTGGGTCTGAAGGCTAAACAAAAGCAGCTGCACAGCATTGCACTCTCGAGAGATTTTAAAAAAGAAGTGAGAAAGAGCAGAAAGTTTTCAAACTTAAAAAAACATTTTTTTTTAATTAGTCCACATCCTGCACAATTGGTTGTGCAGATCCAATTAATTAGTAAATATTGAAAAGATGAGCCTCCTCCTAAACTAGTACCTAATTGGGATGGCAGATGCACTTGCCGACTGCCAAGGAGCAAGTGCCATCTTTCTGTCTGTGAGACATTTAACCCTAATTGCTCCTCCTCTCTCTAACAATCCTCTCAAATCTGCTCTGATTTGCTTTATAACACCATTTTCATCAGATCCTTGTCAATCAGATTTTGGCATGTCATGCACCTGTAGTATTCTCAAATGACTCAACTTCCTATTTTGTTCCCACCACTCTATTATCATCCACACACACATAGTCAAGATATTGTCTATCCTCAAAAGTAATTTTTATGGAACTAATGAGCGCAGAGAGGGTGAAGATGGGGTTCAGTTTTTTAAACAGCTTTGATGAATGACTCCTGTCCCAGTGGCTTGCTCTGTCATTAGGTTGACACCGAGATAGATTTGAAGTCTTAAGACAAATAAAAAATATATATTTGCCTCTGTTTCTATTGGCAAGCACATAGTTTATTTTGCAGTGGCCAGCCAAGTGCTGCTGACTGCACTGTGCAGTTAAGGGAGGTGGTCAATGTGGGTAGACTCCGCCCACATTTAACAGCATCCACCATTTTTTCTAATCCAAGGTTTGAAAGTCACACACTAGCCGTGTTTCAATGTGAAGGCTGCATCCTTCGAAGGCTGCGGACTTCAAAGGATGCAGCCTTCACATTGAGACACAGCTACTGAATACAAACACAGACATTTGTGCAAGGCACATGTGTTGCATACAACCAACCGTATCTAATTTTTTGAAGATCGTAAGAAATATTATAAAAAGTGTTACCAGCAAGCGTTGTAAGGGTTAGGAGATAGCAAGGGTTCGGGTTAAATGTGTTTGACTCCACTCACACTGAGCCCAGCCCTGAACAAATTACTGTAGTCAGGGGCTTCTCAGCCAGGCTGATAAAAAAAAATTAAAAAAATGAAACCCAGCATGGTTCGTGACGCATCCATGTGGAATGGCACGGCTCTATCAGTGACTAATATGTATTGCAGACGCGCAGGAAGTCATTTTCAGCAGGGGGTGCTGCCGGGGGGGAGACGGCGGGGGACGGGGGGGTTAGAGTTTAACAATACTGTTACACAGGCTCTGTATTCTGCAGACCACTGTACCTCTGTCTCTTTTTAAAAACTCACTCTCCCCTCCCCTCCATGAAGTACAGATGAGCTGTACTGCACAGCGAACTCCAAAAACCAGCAATGAAAAAAGTAGGAATATCTGTTTGAATGCATGCATGCATATAAATTAAAATGTTTTTTAAATAGTGCAACCAATGTAAATTATATATTATTAGCAATACATGCATTATCAAAATTTGTGTTAAAACAAGGAGCTAGAAGCACCAGGATCGGTTGTCTAGATTACAATGTATGTTTAGATTAAGCGCTCATAAACCACATAACATAACTGCCACAAAGTAACAGACTATGTAAAATCTTTCTTTTTTGACAGTATGTGACAAAATCTAAATAGTTACAGAATATTTGTTTCTTTATAATAGGCATATAAAAATCAAACATCATACTATGCTAAATATAGGGTACCATCTCAGTTGGAGAAATCTCGCTTGTCCACGGGTGTTTGAGGTTGAATTGAAAAAATATCCCCAATTATCTTTGAGATATTGCTAACTAGTAGTGCTGATATAGTAGTAGCTGTGCAACTTGTGTGTGGGCCCGGGCCGTGAGTGTGCATGCTGCATAGGCTGAATGGTAATTGTGTTATTTGTCAGACAAATCTGATTGGCCAATACAGACTGAAGATAAATTAAATAATTTTCTATTAAATAATTACTAAAATTATCCCTCTCTTCATCCCAAACCCCAGACATGACATTTTGTATATCAGCGCTTTTGTATGTCATGACTCATGAAACAGAAACAACAACCAGAGATATTTATAAACTACCATTTTATTCTCATCGCAGTTTGCCAACAGGGGGTGCTGCAGCATCTACAGCACTCCTACATCCCGCGCCTCTGATGTATTGTGTTTAATAAGGATGCCTGGTTGCTTTTAATGGAATGAAAGGTATAAAAAACAACATGTGCATCCTAATTATCTTTGTGATTAAACTATCACAGTTTAAACATCCTAGTCCTTGTCAAAATCAATACAAAATCTTTTTCATTGTGTGTTGTTTAATTTTGGAAAACAAAGTTGCAAATGTTTAGAACTGGATAAATTCAGCTCCCTTCTGTAAAAAAAAAGGTTTTAGGAAATGTACTGTTTGTTACCTTGGCAATGGCATAATTCAGTAGCGTTTAAAATATTATCACAATGTAAAATACAGTAGGCTATGTCAGGATAATCTGGACATTACCTACACAGTTGAATGAAATATTAGATTTGTATAGTACACAATGGTGACGCTTACAGCAACATGAGCACACTGATATAGTGTACTCTATGTATGGTTTATGTCTTGCTTTGTAGGCCTAAAGCATGGTGCTGCCAAGTATTGGCCAAGTGATGAGCGGTGAATGGTTTCCTTCACTTCCGTCTGGCCACTCTACCATACAGGGCTGATTGGTGGAGTGCTGCAGAGATGTTTGTTCTTCTGGATAGTCCTCCTCTCTCCAGAGAGAAATGCTGGAGCTCTGTCAGAGTGACCATCAGGTTCTTGGTCACCTCCCTGACTACATCCATTTCCCATGATCGCTCAGTTTGGCCGGGCGTCCAGCTCTAGGAAGAGTCCTGGTGGTTCCAAACTTCTTCCATGTAAGGATGATGGAGGCCACTGTGCTTATTGGGACCTTTAATGCTGTAGATATTTTTCTGTACCCTTCCCCAGATCTGTGCCTCAATAAAAATCCTGTCTCAGAGGTCTACAGGCAATCCCTTGAACATCACGGATTGGTTTGTATTCTGACTGTAAACTGTGGGACCTTATATAGACAGGTGTGTGCCTTTCCAAATCATGCCCAACCAACTGAATTTACCACAGGTGGACTCCAATCAGGTTGTGGAAACATCTCAAGGATGGTCAGTGGAAAGAAGATGAACTTGAGCTCAATTGTTTTGAGAGTCATTGCAAAGGCTGTGAATACTTATGTACATTTGCTTTAAAAAAAATGATTTATTAAAAAAGATTTCAAACACACATTTTTCACATTGTCATTATGGGTTATTGTTTGTAGGTTTTTTGAAATTATTAATTTAATCCATATTGGACTAATGGTGAATACTAAGCACTGTGAATACTTTCCGGATGCACTGTATATATACAGTTGACATGTTTTGCTTTTTAGGCCTAATACTATACATTTGTGCTAGTGTCAAAGGGACTATTTTTCATTAATTATAAAAATGAAAGAACATTGCCACCTAGTGGTTATTTTGGACAATAGCAATCCAGAATACCAGTTAATTTTGTATTTTTTGTTTGGCATAATTGTAACCACTAAGATATGATTTGATAGAAAATCCAGGTCCAAATCTCATTAGTGTGGATGTGAAAACCAAAATCAATAGACAATTTTAGTGACTGAACCCATTGTCATTGTGTCATTTCAAATCCAAAGTGCTGAAGTACCGAGTCATAACAACAAACTAAGTAATTACAGCCTGTACTGTATGTTGATGTATGTCATACTCATTAAAATGCTCCTGAACCCCAGTTCTCTCAGACAGTTTTGTAACAATCGTGCCTGTTTTAACAGTTGATGAACTCTTTTGAAAAGGGGCAGAGCGCACTCAGCAGGTCAGTGGGTCTCAAACCTCTTGCCCCCGGGCGTCTCACAGGATTGTTGTAGCACTGAAGTACCTGATTCTATCAGACAAGAGCTTGATAATTTGCTAACAAGTTAATTCAGGTGTGCTAACTCTGGTCTAATATATGATGTAATATATGGCATGTCTGGGAGAGGTTTGAGAACCACTGGTATAATGTGTATATACGCACATAGTGTACAGTGCTGTCTAAATGTATGTTAAACACTTGTGCAATTATAATTGCATCAAGCAGCACTGAAGATATATGTGCTAGTGCTCCGGACAAAATGGGAGAAGCCATGGTCAGGATTGAACTCTGACCTCCATAATATAGCTGCCCTGCAAATAGCACCTTAGCTCACTACATCACGCAGAGCCCTCGTATAGATTTCATACTAATCAAACAATTCCTTAACCCGCCCATGCCCTGTGGATCGTCACCCTGGAAGAGACCATTCTCATCAGGATAGAAATTATTCAAAAAGGGATGAAGCTGATCACTCAGAATAACTTTGTAATGATTTGCAGTGACCCAAAACATGTCAGAAAAATTCTCCCCACAGCATCTGCATTCATTAAGTTCCAAATAATAAATTAACTTATTTATTCAGGTTTTCACTTTAATTTGTCAGAAGTGTGTGTGTTTAAACACAGATGGAGTGGATAAAAGCATAGAGACACCTAAACAAATTTTTTATATCAAGTACATAATAAGGACAGCTCCAATCAATCTTGAAATGCTGTCATACAATTCCTAAACTTTGGAAATGATCTACCTGGAATATTGAAACATAGAGTGCACCAAGTTCTATTAAATAACCTCAAATTGCTTGGCAGTTATATGAATGGATAAAGGCTGTCTGCACTCTTAAAACGTCCTATTTCATAACAGAGTCATTTTCAGGTGTGTAGGTATAAAAAAGAGACCAGCAAACTGACGAAATGAGGACAAAGTCCAAAAGGTCATTTAACTGCAGACAGAAAGATGATTTTGTCAGTGTGCGGTTCTCTTCTTTCCATTGGCAGTAACATGACAGTGCAGAGCAACCAGCATACCTACAGCAAAGACTCCAAACCAAACAGTTCCATCAAAATATTTAACAGTGGGCTGAAGGGATCCTTTGGGTTTCTCCAAATGTCAACCCAGTGGAAAATAAGGTGAAAAATAAATCACTAATCAGACCAAAGTACTTTTTTTTGCTCAGAGGTTCAGTTTTTGCGATCGTTACTTCAAGTTGTGAATCTTGATGCAGTAGCCTTGGATACAAGCAGTTCCTGAATGGCATTGTGAACTGGCTTTGTGAAGCTCCAACTGGCTTTGTGAAGCTCCAACATAGTTTTTTTAGACTGGGTCACAGAGCTGCTGATTAAATTCTATGGTAAAGTTTGGAGCAATAAACAACTACCCTGTTGTGTCTACCTATCCCTGTCCGTCAGCTTCGACTTGCGAACACTATACCTCTTTTCTGATGCAGTTTGTCCATGCATGGCATATGGTGTCATGATTTTTGAGACTGTTCCCATTGATACATTGAATAATGTTGCAGTTTTTTTGACTGACAACAAATATTTACAATGTTTGTAACTCTAGTTCACAGATTGCTCTGAAAAAAGTATGAAATATTCAATATTTATTTAGCCCACTATATGTATACAAAATAACAGAAACACCACTTATAAATAACAGTAAATAACAACTTTGAAGTAAATAAATGATCATTACAAACACATTTGCAGAGTTCACATTTGGTTGATTGCCGTGCATGTGTCAGCTATAAAAGCAGGTATAAAAAAGTTTTGGATCAGGTATAAAACTAAAAATCTCACAGACCAGCTTCTAGATCAGCTTCTAAGACATTGGTGGGTGGAGGGGACGTGCATAAGAAAGGAGATACCATTCTTAATTCACCCTGACTCAGGTTGAGTACATCTGCCCCCCAGTGAGAAAGCTGATGACTGAAGCTCCCAGGAGGGATCATATACATTACATGCCGCCATCATGCCCTCCGGCTCAGCATTTTAAGTGAAGCTCCAGCAGTACCTTTTTATCTGTGTGTATGATATATCAACATTCTAAAACACAGGCCTTTCATTTCACTATTCTCAGCTTTGCCATAAAACTACAGCCATGTGAGGAAAATGGAGATGCAGCATTTCAGTTGATATACATGTCAAAGGTATTGTTTAATACATTTTTTTAAGGAATGACTCATGATATCAAATCTGAGTTGAGTTATTAAACATTTATTCAGTTGTCAGTATCTTCGCATAGGCTGTTATGGTATTCTTCTGCTTTGAAACAAACAAGCTCTTATTGCTTACATTTAGATTTTTATTATCTATTAATTTTAATTTTTTATTTATTTTATAGGCCACTGTAATGCCTATAAAATGTGTAACATTGGAGGCTGCTACTCAGGATTGGTCGCCTCTTCATAAGGATTGATGTTTACTAAGCGTTACGTTTCAAATCCCTCCTTGTGTGTCTACAAGTCCTCACAGGATGTATTCTCAGACCCAATGGATTAGATAAGCAAAATATATTTCCAATACAACATCCTGATTTGATTAATGAAACACTTGTAGAACTCCTGTATGTAAAAGGATTCTCAACAAAGTATTAAAAATGAACATTTTCTTTATGATTGTGTTAATTTGTTAAATTACATTTGAGCCCCTAAAATAATGGGACTGTGTATGAAAATCGTTGCAATTACTAAACGTTTCATACAATATTTTCATTTAACCCCTTAAATTAAAGCTGAAAGTATGCACTTAAATTGCATCTCAGTTGTTTCATTTCAATTCCATTTTAGTGTTTCATTTTCAATTAAAAATGATAATAATTGTGTCATTGTCCAAATATTTCTAACTGTATGCATGGGTCAGCTTCAGATTTGAATCATTTGGATTCAGTCTTGTGCTTTATTACTGGAACAAAATTTAGAAAACATTGTCTGTTATAAACTTCCGTGAGCTGGGACTAGTTCAATCAATCAATAAAATTTATTATATAAAACCCTTTTTACATCTGCAGTTGTCACAAACTACTTTTACAAATACCCAGCATAGCCTAGAACCACAATGTGCAAGCAACAATGTGAAATTGAAGCATAGTGGCTAGGAAAAACTATGGGCATAAGTTTAAGAGTGCATGTCCATTTAAAGCCAAGTTGTTTATCAGTACACATTAAGGTCCTGTGAGTAGTCCTGGGGCATAATCCGAGAGTTCAGATCTTCATGTCGGCTATGTCCAGTTTTTGGACCAGGGTTCTGGTAGTAATAATAATACATACATTAATTAGTTAATGCATTAATTCATGATAATTCATGTACCCTTACGGTATTGTTACCAGTGTGCTTATTCTAACCAACAACACACACACAAATGTAATCTAATTTGATAGAGAAGTGACTGACACATGCACACACACATGGTTTATTAGTCTTTCTACATGGGTTTATTTAATGATCGGGCTATAACAAGACCACGTCGGCTACGTAATCGCTGACAACCAGGACAATTTCATAGTGGTTGGTGTAAACCGGGACATTTTAGCGTAAGCAGGGTGTACGTATTCAGATGAAGACTTCATCACAAGACGAAACAGATTAGCAAACGTTAGTGGGAAGCAAGCTAACTAGTAACACTTTTGCTTTTATTATTAAGATATTCCTGTTTTTCAGCTACGACAGTGGTGTTAACCCATTCAATCTTGAAAAAGGTTAGCTGGTATCTGTACTTTTGTAGGCTTAAATTTTTTGTGAGGTGTACAGTAAAGTGACAGGTTCTCGATAGATGTAAATATCTCAACTTCAAATCTGGTAGAGACTTTACAAGCTTCAAAGCAATGAAAACATCAGCAGGTACTGTGTATGAATCACAAGTTCCAAGTATGTTAATCTTTTCATGATATCTAATTTAAAAATTTGGTTAAATACTTATTTTCCACCATAATTTACCAATAAATTTGTGCAAAAGGCTCAAGTCATGTGAGTTTGGACAGTGTTTGCTTGTTAGAAAGCCACGCCCCTTTCAAAAACATGCTGCGACATGCAGTAGTATGTTCCTGCACAACCCAAGGGGGTAGCTTTTCATCCGGAAGTCGAGGCTTGTATGTAGCGAGTCAGATGCTACCAGGCTATCAGCTCACGTTAGCATTCCATTCATTCCAATGAGTTTAGGGGTCACTTTGACAGCAAATAAATTAAAATTGGAAGCGTTTAAAGACTCTATTTCTCCATTGTTTATTTCTAAAGATATAGGGCTATGTATAAAAAGCTCCAATACCTTGTACCTCACATTATGGCCCTGTATCAGCAGTTTTTGTAAACGTATGCTAGTTCCTGTCTCATAACCACGTGACTTCCTGTCGCACAGTAGAGAAATTACCGTATATTCCAGTAGAAACTCGCAGACAATCGGTGGGACGTGGAGGCATACAGTCAAGGGAGAAGCCCATCGCAACAAAATATTTTTTTCTCTATTTCTACTATGGTCTCAAGTCTCTACATGAGCAAGATTCGGGAATGCTGTCTATGCAAATGGGAGCAAATTCTTCAGGCGTGTCTAACATAAAAATTACCGCTTTCAGAGACGTTGCTCACATCACATCTACGTCATCACGCTCAGCTGAGGCTGCGCAGTATGCTCGGCTATCATTTTAAAAAGTTGTTCAATTGGGCTTCAAGCTCTCTCCGTTGAAATGAATGAGATCGTTTCATCCTGTTATTAATACATCCATGGCACAACCGGAGGCTGCAGATTTAGGACCACAGTTCTAGGACCACAGTTTCTGGACCCTCACCCTAGTTTTTTGTGTTGACGCTTGAAACGTACACATCAATAACCGTCCCGTCTATAGACATTTACTATTTTAGAGTTTTTTTTCAATTTAAATTAATGTTATAGACAGTGGAACGTTAGACAGTGAAATGATGTCCACTAAGGATTAAAATATCCAGATAACCAGTTAGGCTTCACTCTTTTCTCAGTAGCATGTAAATGTAACAGAGTAATTTTTGGGTTCGTAGTTAGTATGATTATATGGAAATGAAAGACGAACACACTCTGGAATCACCATTTGTATTCACTTCACCGAACTCAACTAGCCCCGTTCACAACATAAGCCGCTTTCCGACCGCAGGGATTTTTGCAGTTCCTAGAACATAACGTTCCTATAACCATTTTTTTCTCGTGTTCCGATAGAAGAAACTGCGGGATTATTTAGTTCCTCGCACTGCCGTTCCTATAACCTTTTTAGCTCCTACTCCAGAGCAGGGTCTTTCCATTTTCCCTTTTCCCAGGTCCACGTTGATTGGTCCAACTTATAAATTACGCCGGTCGCTTCGTTTGTCTGTTGCGTATAATACTACATATTATGTTATTAAACGCCGCGGTTCGAACTCCGTTAT
>JACXGM010038507.1:0-10818 GCA_016801145.1 Umbra pygmaea
GCAAAATTGATTCAATTTCTCATTTTAAAATTCAGATAAAAACGTATTTGTTTAGATTAGCTTTTAATGATATAATTGTCTGATGTGCAGATTGTGTTTTGTATGTCTTCTATTTATTGCATTGTTTTATACTGTACGGTGTCCTTGAGTGTCTTGAAAGGCGCCTATAAATAAAAGGTATTATTATTATTATTATTATGTGGAATTACATAAATCAAGCTATAGATCATAAAAATGATAGGATTTGTTTTATAACAATATTGAACCTTTTGTGAAATTAATTTGAAGTCGCTTTTAAGAAAAAAGGGTTGAACCCGCAAATCGCCGCTTGCGGCTATATTTTTCATAAAAACCGTCTTTGATTACCGTGATTTAAAAAACTCACGGTAAATCCTGTCCAGCCAGAATCGGTCTGACGCAGTTGCACGCATGCAATGTTGTTTTTTGCACGAGAAGTCAAGTCAGAAGGCAGTGACAGCGCTCGGGAGATTTTTCAGCCATCCAAGAGGACAAAATCTGAGATGTGGTCATATTTTGGCTATTTCTGAGGGCACTTTAATCGAGGATGGGCACCCTGTCTGCAGAGGAAAGTCGCCGCAAAAGGGGGAAACAGGTAAAATCTGTCATCTTCGTGACAACCAGCCACTGTTATACAGCGAATGCATAAACATTTACTTCAACACCAAAATTAACTTGGGCAAATAATTGGACAAACAATATTGATTAGAGATTAAATATTTAATTATCTCACTAATAATTAATAGTAATTAACGCAAAGTATCCAGATGATAAGTTTAACAGCAAGTAGATTTGAGCCAAGCTGAACGAACATGTTCAAAATATTAAGGGTGACATTAAAGGGATAATGTATTGTATTAATTCATAGTAAACTTATTACACATATTTTTACCACAGAAATTATTTCAGGGATATAAAATATTGAATGTGATTAGTGTCCGCCGATCCTTAAAAGTCTTAAATAGCCTTAATATCGTTTTCCAGAATTTACAGTCTAAAACTGTCTTTAAGTCTTAAATCTCATTTTCTAAGGTCTTAAACAACTGCGGCAGTCATGCTATTTTTGTTCCATTGTATTTTGTCAAAAGAAGCCATAAACGCCTTCTCTGTGCAACATTTTAGTTAGCAACAGCTGCTAGATTACAGTAATAGCAGGTGATTGCAGAAGCTCCATGAGTTCACAGCAACACACAACTTTGTTCGTTAGTTAGCTTAGTTTGAGTCTTGTTTATATTTAATATACTTAGCTAATATATAAAATATATTTTATTTGTGTCCTTACAGTTTTGTTTACTAAAACGTATTACTTGTGATCAGTACCTATTAGATTCTGCATTTTTCAGTAGCCTACCTCAAAGCAACGATAACAACCCACTCTCATTGAGCAGTTAACCTCCACGTTCTCGTTCTGTGTTTTATTAGCGCAAGTGTAGTGGGGCCATGTATTACTTTGTAACATTTCTTTCTACCGACTCAAGAGCCAGGCATCGTGGAGTTACTTTTATTCAGTAGTTTATTTGAACTGCTAGTATCGATTCTACAGCAGACTTAAGCGCAGTCTATAAAAATGCTGCAGGCAAAATAGAACATAAGATACGTTTATATGTGTTAATTAATTTCATATAATGAATATAAATAACTAGCAAATATAATTCAAAGACATTGCTCTCTAACCAAATCCAAACATTCAAACTATTGGTGCTTTTCTCCATCAACAAAGTCAGACAATGCATTCCAATGCAAGCGACTCTCAGTACACATCTATCGCTCGCGACATCTGAAAAAAAAATCTTCACTAACACACGGTCAACTCCATTCCTTCATCTGAGAGATTCAAAAAAGCAGGCAATGGGAACCATCCACAGAGGTAGTCACAGTATACTGGCACAGTATTCAAGCCACCATGTAAGTTATCATCCTTTCGTTTACTTCAGCAGATGTTAAAGCTATTCCCTAATTCTAACAAGATTATCAGTCATCAATTTATGGGGAATTCATAATGATATCACATCGGATAGTAGGCCCTAGTATTAAATGGTAGACTATAGTAAAAAAAAGGTTTTGCTAATTGTATTTGTTGTTTGTTGATTTCCAAGTTTAAAACTTATTGAAATGTTTTCAGTGTATGACATTTTCACCTCATTTAAAAAAAATATGATAATATTGATAATCGGGATAACTTTGGTCACTATAATCGTAATATGAAATGTTCATACCGTCCCATCGCTACATAAAAGGTATAATAATAGTGGCATAGTTAAGACTTGAGTAACTTTGCAAATAATATTGTGCAAATAACATATAAAAATAACGGTGCAGATGAATGTGCAAAATACACCACGGCGCATGATAAAAACACTGGGGCATAACTGGGCAAAGACAAGGTGCGAATAAACGAAAAGAGTCAACATGTACTGTGCAGTGGTTGGACAGTAGCTCTTTAAAAGCAGAGAGGGGGATGGTGGTCTCAACTTTCAGAAATGTTTGTAGTTTGTACCAGTTGTTACCATCTGAAAACTGGAAGGAGTCGTGACCAAAGGAGGCATGGGCTTTTTGGGTGCACGAATATCAGTGAATAGTTCCTGGTTGAGCGTGCAGTTTAACAAGAACTACATTGCCCAGGTGAGATATGCAGCATAGGACAGGCATCTTCATCTTCCACTCTCCTAAACCAGTTGGGACTGTTGTTGGACATCACAACAAAACTATGAGAGGAAAAAAACAAGGTAGAGTTTGCGGTATGGTGAAATTGGCAGGTTTCCTTGTTGTTAAGAAAAGGGATATAATTCAAATGAAATTCCAAGGAAAGTGTAGGCAATTACAGCATGAAAATAAGTGAATCGACGGGCAGTGTACTGTACACCCTCCAAATTGCATTGTGGCTTGAAAAGGACATAACCATGTTGCCAAGGTGAGAGATACTTGCCAAGGAGCCTAGACCAAGACATGCCTTCAGCATTGAACATGTCAATTCAGGCTACATGTATATTGAGCTGAATGTCAATATATTTTTGTGTAGGTAATAGATATCTCTGTCAATTAAACAATTGTGGGTGTGCAATAAACTAAAGACAAAACCATGCCATTTTTAATGGCTCAAATATTTTTCAAATGACTTGTCTTTCAGCCTGTTCGTCTGTCTGTCTGACATTGAAGCCAGGCAGACAAGAGGCATGTTGAGACAGACAGGCCAATGGAATACAGGGCGTTGACTGGAGTTAACAGTACTATACTTTATCTGTAATAGAGCTGCAGTCTCAGTACACGGACTGGACGCTCAATTAGGACACAGCCCATGTAATTACAGCCGCTTTCATATGTCCGCTGACATTTCGGCTTTGTCTTTATTAAAGGCTTGAGATTACAAGTGTATGTACTGTAGGGGCGAGTGTGTAAGACTGTGTGTGAGACGCTGCATGTGAGAATGAGAATGTCTTACACACAGATGTAGACATTTTGTGAGTGCTTCGTTTGCTCGCTGAAGATCTACACTACCAGCCAAACAAACTCCCATCAACCCCTCCTGCCTTCCTATTCGTTCATCAGGCTCCCATACTCTCAGAAATATAGTGGTCCCATGTGGTCTTGCAGGTAAATAGGGAATTTAAGAACATATTAATTCAGCAGTGTCAGCTAGCTTTGGCCCCATGGTACCACACAAACCTAAAGTAATCTTATCTTATCGTAGCAGGCTGCTGTCCAATGGGAAAGACCGGTTTGTGTGGGGATTCTTCCGGTGGCACTTCATATACCTCATCCTAGGCAGTTAGCTAGGGGGCCAACAGGAAGGCTTGGCTGGGCCTGAGCAGCTGTCTGGTCTGCCCAGTGCCTTGGCTCCCAGGCAGGGGCAGCTTTGTGCTAATCCAGTCCCCATGACTGGCTGGTCGCTACTGGATTAGTGACTAGCTGGCTGGCTGCTTCCGCCTGCAGAGTGTATGTACGACTATAACCTGAGCCTCACTCTGATCCCCTTCGTTCTCTCTCCTTCTCGCGCTCTGTTTTTCACCCTCTCTCCACCTTCTCTCCACCACTCCCTGTCTTTTTACGGTCTAAAGTCTCTCTCTCCATCACAACATTGTCTACATCCCAAGGCAAGATTATCCTAGATTATACTAGCAATGAACTGTCTGGACTGTGGATGTTCGAGGTTAGGTATCAATCTATTTCTCTGTTATGTCATTGTGTAATCATGCAGTCCTCTACTTGCTGGAAGTCCTGGTAACAGTTGGTAGCTAGTGTTGAAGTGAATGTCTGATTAACAAAGAATGGTTGATAAGACCAGAAGTTTCTATCAATAGTTGCCATTAGGGTTGCTAATTGTAAGCACTTTCCTTAAACGATCATTGTTAACATTAACGATCAACCATCGATTCATCGTAATTAAAATGTAATGTAAAACAAACTATAGAAATTTTATAGGACTCTTAGTTCCGGCAATATTATAGCCAAAACCGCAGTAAAACGTTACAGGGCGATATGCTGTTCCTGATTATGCTAACGAGACTGGTCCTGTATTAAACGTTTAAGCCATGTATACACTACATAATTTTAGCGACAATTTAGCTGTTCTAGACACATTTTTTATGGTCTGTGACAAAAGTCCAAGATCCGTGCCAATCGCTGCTCGCTCTCGTCACCGAAGATGAGTCATTGATGCATTTTTGCTAGTCTTTGAGTTGTACCAGACACCCAGATTTTTTTCTGGCATGTTTGATATTTCCGCTTGTCATAAGGGGTTTTGTGAAACCCGTGAGGAGCTGTAGCCATTGAGAGTGCAGAAAACCTCAAGTTTTTGAGTATACATTTGAAATTGGCAGGGATACCAGCAGTATTCTATTTCATATAGTACACACAAGAACAGTCCCTAAAACGCACAATATGAATAATTATGCAGTGCATGAGGAAGTGAGATATATTGATTAATGTGGTTGGTTTTTATCCAGCCCAGAAAACCGTGAAATAAAAGTCGGCATTAAGTGCAAAAGCAACCGCAGTTCCCTCATCATGTGAAGTTAGTCATCAAGCTAGCTAGTAACAACAATATGCAACAGCAAGACCAAACCAAATCTAGACTGCAATTATTTTAGTTTGACAGAATCTGACGCACTTTTGAGTTTGTCAGCCTTAACACTGCCATCTTGAGGGGCTGATGTAGCACATACAAAGGATATTTACTGCTGTGACAAAACATCAGTCTCTTGGGTTTGCAAAGCTGGTGGATCATGGGACATGTAGCTGGCTGCTAGCTTCTGTCTTAACATTAATGCCAGCAGCACTACAATAGCAGACTCAATGCTGACGCTGCTCTCAGCTGAATTTGCTTCATTGAAAATATATCTCTGGCCAACAACTATAACTGAGCTTGTTCTGAGCTGCAGAATTTTTAATTTCTTTTTTAATTTAACCTTTATTTAACCAGGTAAGTTGACTAAGAACAATTTCTTATTTACAGCAACGACCTGGGAGCAATTAGGGTAAAGTGTCTTGCCCAAGGACACAACGACATTTGGCTCAGTCAGGAATCGAACTGGCTACCTTCTGAATACAAGTCTGACTTCCTACCCACTGAGCCATCTGCACCCCTAGAATGCGAAGAAGGAATAGGAAATAAAAAATACAGCTGTGCAGAGGAAAAAGGCTTCTAGCGAGGATAAGTGGCAACTATTATGAACTAGCCATTACCAGATTTATGAAGGTCTACGACCATCTGTCTCTTTTGAACTGCCAGTTCTTTTGTTTTCTTCATGGTGTTGGATGAAATGGAAGTGATGGGATATAGGGATATTGCATGTGTGTTACCTCATTTTTATACCCTAGTAGATCAGGAAGTGATGTAATGGCTCAATATAGTTTCTGTATACTTAGATTAAATAATATAAGTGGAATTTATTTCCTGGTTTAATCTTGGTAGATATTAATTACAATAATCTTTGATTGTGAAACCTTTATTTGGAGGCAAGGGCGTTGGACTGGGGGTAAAACCATTGATTTTTAATTTAATCAATAAATGATTTTGGTTGGTTCCATTGAAACATTAATAAAGTACAGTATAACTCTATTGAGCCCCTGATCTCATCACCCTTTTTACAAATCCCGGGTTGTGCTGTAGTGTCTCGTGTTCCATTACAAATTAGTGATAGCTTCCAACATTATATTGTTACTATTTTAACTCTCTTTTTAATATTAGTCAAGTTTATCAGAATTTTTTGGGCTTTATTTCTCTTGGAAGAACGTGATATTCTCAGTATGTTTCCAAACTCACATGGATGATACTGACGATGGAAACTCGGCATACATTCACATGAACATATTACTTATGTTTCATAATCATTCTATTGTTCCACGTATGGAATTACAATGGTGAACGACACTACGTAACTATTGTACAATGCCAAAAAACAACTGTATGGCTCGACATTTGACAGAGAAATCTAGATGGAAATTAAAACTATAATTAGGCAACTAGGAAGTCTTTTTTTATAATTTTTCCCCCTATTTTTCCACTCACAATTGTTTCAATTTTGCTCCACTGTCCCTCCTACATTGACAGCTCTGCAACTCCCACTCAACAGATGAGGGATGGTGAAGGGTGCTCACATGGGTCAGCCGATTCTTTTTGCACTGCTTATCCAACGCGGAAGCCTTCAGTCAGCTCATGTACAGGATGATTATGGTCACTAACTCTACTTTCCCGATTTAATTTATAGGCACCCAATCTGCACACAGAGGGTCACTGGAGAGCCACATTGCAAGGTAGATAATCTGACTTATCTTTCCCAAATCCCGGGTAGCGCCATGCCAATTTGTGCTGCCTCGAGCCTGAGTTCCGGGAGAAGTCGGAAAAGCCATAGTTAGGCTCGAACCACTGACTATCAGGGCGTAGTTTGTCCTGCAAGGCAGTGAGTGACTTAGCCCACTATGCTACGGGGATCCCCCCGGCAACTACATTCAGACAACTTGTCGAGAAGGTAAGACATGAAAACAAAGTGGAGCTGCGTGTGTGTTTTTGTGTGCTTCTCTGGGAAATATGGAAACAGATGTTTCTGGCATTTATGCAAACGTTTGAATAAACGTTTTAAAATAGGTTACATCCTACTCTAACATGTATGAGGAATTTTCCGATTAAGATCATGATAGGATACGAGTAGGCTACTTTTTGTGTGTATTGTTATTACCCAGAATTGTTAAATATTTATCATTTCAGCTACAGCTCGCCTCCCGGGTCCAAAAAAGCTAAATTGGCTCATCCAGGTAAAGAAATGTGTGTAAAGTAGGTTTAAAAATTAATTAATGCCTACCATGTAGAACAAACACTGTTATTCCCAAATCAAACAGCATGTGTCAACCATGTTTCTTTTTCTCTTTTTGCCTTTTAACTCAGCAAAGCAAAGCCAGGGGGTGCAACCCACACTTTGGGAACTTCTGGCTTATACATATTAGCTACAGGACAGCCTGTTTCAGTATGGTCACTCATCTTCAACAAGCACAGTTGAACAAACGAAGCCATCACAACGCTTTGTCAAGAGGATCCTGAAACCGTGACCACAGTGATTATTAATGGAACAGCTCCTTCACTTCTAACCACCTTCTATTAAGTCAGCATGTCTGGCTGGGAGATGACAGAGAGGGGAAAATGTGTTGCGGGTGTGTCTCAGCTTCTGCTACCCTGCATCCAAGCCAGCAGTATAAAGGCCAATGCACAGCAGGTCTGATTTAATTGCTCTATGCCCTGCCCTGCCTGGCACCACCATGCAGATGGACCCCATAGGGCCCCGAGAATACCCGCCGGCTGGCTGGGGCGGCCTCTCCACTGCCTGTGGAGAAAATAGGAGCTGGCGGCAGACTGGAAGATAGACACGCAGAGGTAGACAGTCTGCCTGCGTGGAAGACAGACGGAGACAGTCGTGCAATCAGGAAGGGGGGGTGACAAACAAGTGAGGGATGTCTTTGCACTAGTGTCACCTACGCATCATTAGGACCTGTCATCAGAGTATAGAATCAGTCATGTTTAAAGGAATAAAAAATATAAAAAGAAATGATCCCGCTTACAAAACTGTGGCATTAGACCATCTAGCCTGCTTCATGAATTCAGCCACCACAACAAATAAAATAGATTGGGTGCAATATTCTAGCTAGGACAAGCTTAACCTGATGGAATAGTGCTACAAGCACAATCTGTTTGCTTAAAGGTAATTTAAGTGAGAGTATATTCGGTGAGAGCACAAAGATGTAAACAGAAAGACATGGAGGCCTGGCCTGGCATGGTAAACAGGATATCTGGAGGATGGTTCTGGAGGGTAAAAAGGGTGTTCGGGTAGGGTACGCACCAAAGATGTACAGGATTTAAACATGGGCCATGGAGCCAGTTTATGATATATTCTTAAATATTAATATTAAATAAAAATATATTGCATGTATCAATCAAAAAATGTGGTAAACCAAATACAGGTTCAAATGTGATCAAAGGAAATGCAGTATCAGAATACATCATCCTTCAATCAAAATGCAGTATCAGAATACATCATCCTTCAATCAAAATGCAGTATCAGAATACATCATCCTTCAATCAAAAAATGCTTCTTGCTGAGATTTTGGTTTTGTTCTTTATTGAGCAAGTGTAAACCCTGAATTCAGTTCATCCAATCATGAAAGAAAAGGCCTGGCGATTGAGTGGTCGAGCAAAAATGGCAAGGGTGGGTGTGGGACTGTGTGCCTGCATGCGTATACTTATCAGCCATCACTTTGAAATGTTCATCAGTCAACAGACCCCTGACCTCCAGGCTGCGAGAAGGGGTCTGTAAGTCAAGGGGGTTGGGGGCTTCAGCTCCCCAGTGGGAGTTGCCCTTGGCCTGGGCCTTCTGGGGCCTAACAGGGGTCTATAACCTTCCATCGCTCTGACACTAAACAGAGCCAGCTTCATAAACACACACATCTCAGAAGAGAGAGACAGAAGAGGGGGTGCTGTGAGCGTGGGAGGTAGACAGGAAGGATTGAGGCACAGAGAGTATTTCATGGTGGCGAAACACTGATTCAAGTTGCCCTCCATTGCAATGCAGTTGTGCTACAGCAAGAACCGGGGGTGCCGTTTGGGAAAGCTCGCTACGGCATTACGTGGGAACGCCCCCATTGAGCAGACAGTGTTTGATGCTTCTCCTCTCTTTTTTAATATCCTCCTGCTTCCTTGAAGACCAATTACAGGTTGAGGACGAGCCCACATTAAACAAACATTGGCTCCCTCTCCCTGTTCTGTAGCTGGGCCGCGGTGGCTGCTGAGCCAAATTGCATTGTTTCCAGATGCCAGTCAGTCGTTTACGCTGCTCTGATCTCTTTGCTCTCTCGCTGACTCTCCCTTTCCTCCCTCGTTCTCTTCCCCACTGCCTTATGTCTCTCTCACACTCCATCCTCTGATCCTTCTCGCCTCAGGCAGCGGGGACAGAGAACACTGTCAGAGCCACCTGCTTTCTGTTAATACTTTTACATCCCCTATGCTGCTGGAACACAGAGAGAAAAACTGAGAGAGACCAATAGACAGAGGGACAAAAATAAAGTAAAAGGCATTACAACAACAAAACAAGAGAGTGCACTTCCTACTCTATTTTTCTCCAAAATACCACTCAGAGCCTTTTATCTTCTGACATTAGAATGAACAATTGCAGGTTTTCCTAAACTGCCCGTGTAGAAGAAAATCAACATTCTCTTTAGGAGAAAACAGAGAGAGTTGATCTTTCTGCAGGTTATGTCCTGGCATAATAAAAGAGAGACAATTTGCTACCGTGTTAGAAAAAAGAGACCTAGCAAGCTTGAATTCTTCTAATTTGCTGTTGATTAGGGCTGTGCAATGTCTGACCTTATACATGACAAATGTCCAAACATAGTCAATAGATACCTCCACAACGCTGGCCATTCCTCTTCTGATATATTTATCCCACCTTCTTTCTCCTATTTTGTCCTTATGTACAAAGTTGAGTACGTTTAAAGATTTGATAATAACCCTATATATGCATGACATAATTCTGCCATCTGTATCTGAATTGTATGCTTTAAATGTTTCACCTTCAAATTAACATATTCCGCATTTTCGACTCTAGTGAATGTTTCTGTTTAAGCCATTCAAAACTGTGCAGTGTTCCATCCTTTACCACTTTGCATAGAGCTGTTATCCCTTTAGCTGCCCATTCCTTAAACCTAGTATTCAATTTATTAGGTGTCAAATCTGATTCAGATGCACACAATGAATGACAACATCTCCCTGTAGATTGTTTTCTTTTAAAACAGTTTTCCATATTGTAAGAATCAATCTGAGGTTGTTGTCAGCTATAGCCGCTTTCTGACCAAGTAGTTACAGGAACGTAGTTATAGGAACAGTCCACTTCTAAACAGTTCTACTAACTACTCTTCTCCAAAACCGGTTTTGCTCTTTGCATTCGCACTGGTCAAGTGGCCATAGGAACTGGTAGGAGGGATAAGGGCGTGACGCAAGCACCGCAACAGACTTTAGTGTAGCGCTACATACAACGTTTCACAGTTTAATGTTTGTAACACTGGGTGTATAATTGGAGATAAGTGTGTAAATCATCTTATGTAGCTATGCGGATGATCGAGTTGTTTTCAGCAAAAGTAGTGCTGGGTTCCTACCGCGGCTTGCTGTTCTTTCAGATTACGAGGCTGAAAATTTTACAATTTTATAAAAATAATGTTGTGATGATAATGTCCTAATAACGGAGTTCGAACCGCGGCGTTTAAAAACTAGACTGGATTCATAGAAATTGAGTAGCTACTTAACACAGAAACACAAAATAC
>JACXGM010038508.1:0-10819 GCA_016801145.1 Umbra pygmaea
GTGTGTGTGTGTGTGTGTGTGTGTGTGTGTGTGTGTGTGTGTGTGTGTGTGTGTGTGTGTGTGTGTGTGTGTGTGTGTGTGTGTGTGTGTGTGTGTGTGTGTGTGTGTGTGTGTGTGTGTGTGTGTGTGTGTGTGTGTGTGTGTGTGTGTGTGTGTGTGTGTGTGTGTGTGTGTGCGTGTGTGTGTGCGTGTGTGTGTGCATGTGTGTGCATAACTCAGGTATGAAAATACTGTACATGCCCAAGATTCCCCACAAAAATACTCAAACCTAGTTTGCACTATGAACCCGCCTATAGGGGTTAGGTTTAGGGAGCATTTTACAATTAGAGTTAGGGTTAGAATTTCAGTTACTTTTAGTTTCAGTCATTAGTTTCAGGGTTAAGCGATAGAGCTTTTAAATGTAGGCATAAATGTTAGGTTACTGAGGTAAGGCTGATGTTAAAGGATTCAGTTCCGTTTCTATGGAATATTGTTGGGGATTTCTACATTAATAGCCAAACATAAACCGTGTTTGCGTGTGTCTGTGAGACTCACTATGAAGCGCCATTGATCAGCTTACTTCTTTATCCTCCCCAAATCCCTGAGTGACTTAATTATACTGTAAAATGTTGTGTTGTTGGTATTAGGGTAGATAAGTAGTTATCCTCTATCTCTCCTCACCAGGTTAGAAACTGATCAATCCCACTGGGAAAGTGCCAATATAGGATTTTCTAATCTCTCAATGTAATCTCTCACACACTGTGTTCTGTTTTAGCCATGTCAAAAGGCTTTAGCTTTGACCATTTAAGCCCAGCTTATAATTGTGTAACATCCTTACGTGATAACAATATTTAGACACCGTGTAGTTGCTCTTGCTAAGTTATAAACTGTCAAATAGGCTGCCTGTCAGTGTACTGTTGACGTAACTATAGATTGTCACTAATGAACTCTCATAAAGGTAAACAGTGCGTCTACAACACTGTGTAAAGTAGCATTGACAAGTGTCTCCTCGTGTCACTGTGTTTGTTGAGATCATATTTTATTTTACTTGCACCCTTCTTTTGTCCACACAGGCGTATAGCAATGAGCCACATAACAAATAAAAGTGCAGCTCAAAACCACAGGCTTCCCTGAGTCCAGTGGGAATGAAATTGTGATGAGGTAACATTGCAATGTGGAATTATTTGATATCTCGCCAAATGCATTTCAAAAGTCTGTCAGACCCAAAGATATTTGAGAAATGGTCCATCTGGGAGATAGTTGAGCAAAGTGAAAGTTTTCGACAGGACTGCAAACAGACAGAAAGACACAAACATAAACACTAAAATACCACGGTTGTCAGCATCGACAGGTGATGGCATTGATTAATGCCCAGGGGGCCTTGGGATAAGGTCTTTAACGAGAACCAATAAGTTGTCAGCTTGTAGGAAGATCAGGGCCGATCTGGACAGCTGTCATGTGGGGAGCTGCTAGTCACAGAGGAGAGGGCTGTGAAGACATTCAGCTGATCTGGCGGATTCCCACAATGCATTGTGTCTATTCTGTCATTCCTTTGTGCGAAAGAAAATGTAATCTAATTTGAAAAGACATGTTTACAAGATGTCAGTACTTTTTACAATAATTTATATTCAGACTTAAGATATACTGTGAAGTAGCTACATTCTTAACATGAATTTCATCTGCCATCAACATCAGTTAGGCTCTTGTCATAAATACAAACTGGCTCATAACTGAAGGTTTCCATGATTTGTTACAATCCCATGAATTATTTGATGAAATAATAATATTTATTGCTACTCACTATTTGTCCAAGTGTACATGTAGGTATGGTAGTAAGGAAGCAGGACGCAATTGTGTAAATCCTTTCAGGAGGTTTTAATAATAAACACAGTTGAAAGACTGCACAAAAGAACACTATTAAACAAGAAAACAAAGTTGCGTAATACGGCGCTTGCCTTGTAATAAAGATAACTACTATGGAAAGCTTCTTCGTAGATAATTACTCTAGAAATGAATACAGATAACACTAACATCAACACAGAATAAACAATATTCAACATATGAGTGCACAAACACAAAAGCCTAAATAACAGGGAATGAGTATTGGCTGTGAATGATAAATACAAAACAGGATGATCTATTTAATGATGATGATGTAATCTATACAAATGTCTGGATGATAACAGAAACATAAACGGGAGTTAGTGGGAAATGGAGGGACACCGTGACACTTTTAGGGGAATGAGATATCAATGTGTAAAATCGGTTAAAACATCTGAACCCAACTGCCCATCCGAATAGACTACAGTACATAACAACACCATATGTCTACAAGCTGGTTTTATAATGATGTTGTATGTTCAATTTTCTCTAAAAAGTTTAATCTTCACACCATAAACTCTGGTAGTGAATAACACATTTTTACATAAGTAAAATGCAATAGACATTATATACAGAAGGAACAACAGACATTTTTCACAATAAATTGTAATAGGCTGTGAAATCAAATATTATCCAACCAGGAGACTGATAAGTCAACACATTATCCCGATAACCCCAAAACAAGATATGCAATTTCCTCATTGTTGATAAAAATCGGAGGAAGCATGATTCCGTTCGACCATTCTAAAATCTTCTGTATTATGTGTTACACACTTAATACAAGCACACACACTTTGATAAACCTTAAGGTCCACAAATCAAGTTTACATTCGAGAAAGCTATAAAATATTTAAAATATCTCTATAAGCTAGGACAAGCACTTTCTTCACTGCTAAAATTGTGTATGTAGGTCTGCAATCTGATGACCCCATACTGTCAGCAAGTGAACATGGCCAAGACTCCTGCATATCAGTATCTCACAGACACATAGACACACACACATACACACACACACACACACACACACACACAACCACCACAACCTGCCCAACGCATCCATGTTCTAACAGCTGCTGGGAGCAAAGAACAAGAAGATGAATCCATATGTAGAGCAATGGCTGTCGGACCAATTTAGCTGCATAATGGTGGTAACACAGGGAGGCCGGCCAGCTTGTACCAATTTAATGCTCATTGCGCTCGTATGCTAATCCCTCTGGTTCGTAGCCACGGTGACCTCTGCTGCTATTACAGCAATGGGGAGCTGACAGTCGTTAATGCCCTGGTGGACACAGGTAATGAGGTTATCAATTAAAAGAAGGTTGGGTATCATTTGTTGCGATTATCATGTCATTTCTTAAAGCACTGCAGGCTGGCAGAAAGAGAGAGGGGGAAAGGAAGAGAGAGAGTGAGAGATAAGGGGGCGTTTAGAGGGAGGGGGTGTGTCAAAAAAAGAAAGTAGAAAATGCGAATGAAATATGATTATGACCAAAAGAAAAAATTGTGCAGGAGTACAGTTAAATATGGTGTCTCTCTATCAATCAAAAATAAGGTGTTATTGAACCTCGTAGCAGAATACCTTCAATTTATTCTGTTTTTTAGCTTTGAATGCCAGTCCAAAATCCATTGGATTATGAACCAGCGAAAGTAAAAATTGTTGGTTCTGGGAGATGAACAGTTTTAATCTTAAAGTGTCTGTATTGAAAATGCTTTAAAGCTTTTACCCCCACCCTCCCACCCCACACACTCACACACACGCACATACACACACTATTCCCCATTTACCGGCACACATCAGAAACACTTGATTTGAGACCATTCAGTCACAATGCACTTTAAGAAGTGAGCATACATTTAAGAGTCTGTGTACATTTACGAGAGAGATTGTGCGTGTTGCTACAGTATACACATTCTATAGAGAGGATGCTTTTATAAGTTGGCTATGTACTTAAAGAACAAAAATTCAAACCATATATGTCTACATAGGTGTATAATTAACCCACCCTCGCTCACCGGATCTGTTGTGTATTACTGTGGGTCGTGTCTAAATCCAACAGCTACTCACAGGACATACAGGACAGGGTGTAGTTCAAGTTTATCAATTCATTGGTCCTGCCAATTTTGGGTGATAGCCGGATGCCAATTAAATTGACAGTCCACCAGGCCCTCTGCAAATTTTCCAGAAGAATGTGGGAATGAGATTTGTATACAGTTAACATTCCATCGTAGTTAGGAACAGTTTGTGATTTGGGTCTGAAATATAATGTAGCATCCATTGCTTGGAAGAAGGTCGTGTGTAATCTTTTACTGGGCACAGCTGAAGGTCATGCTCATTACTTTGTACACTATTTCATGTATACTATATCAATTTCTACACTATATCATATTGTATACTATATCAATTTCTACACTACATCATATTGTATACTATATCAATTTCTATACTACATCATATTGTATACAATATCAATTTCTACACTACATCCTATTGTATACTATATCAATTTCTACACTACATCATATTGTATACTATATCAATTTCTACACTACATCATATTGTATACAATATCAATTTCTACACTACATCATATTGTATACTATATCAATTTCTATACTACATCATATTGTATACAATATCCATTTCTACACTCCATCAAATTGTATACTATATCAATTTCTACACTACATAATATTGTATACTATATCAATTTCTACACTACATCATATTGTATACTATATAATTTCTTCCATCCAATCCACAATTTCTCAACTGCTGGTGTGCGAATTATCAATTTGTGTTGTTATATCCCTTATGGGAAATGATTTCCAGAATTTTTACTTTACCACAAGTAAATACTCTCCATTATGTTTCCTATCCACATATTGCCAATAGTGATAGGTGGAACATTTGCTAGATTTCCAATGGGTTAACAAGCAATAAAACAATTCCAATCTGCATATACTGTATGTCATTTAAATCAACGATAAGAAATATGAATATCTAACAGGCAGTGAAGGGGCCACATGCATCACTGTGCAAGAATGAAATTGTGCAGGGATGAAAAATGCATCTCAATTACCTTAACCGAGGCTAGCCTACAACACCCCAATGCAATGAATAATTGCATTAGAGTTTTAAAGTGACAACAACTGACTACAATTTTACTTAAAATCTGTGAGTGTAAACTGCAGGGAAAAGGTCATTTGAATAATGCTGCAATGAGCCTGGTTATTAGAATTTTAAATTCCATTTGGATCGACTCTGGACAGATTATTGTTTATAGTACGGCACATGAACATTGTGGCTGGGTTATGAAGCAGTATGATTCATTATGGGATTGTTTTTTGAATGTATAAATACTAAATACCTGAGTGCTGTTGCTGTATGTCCTACACCATAATGACTACCGCTTCAGAGGCAGAAATCACCGTGAGCATGAACAACACAGACGGAGTCCAGGAATCCAGAGAAATTAAGAAAAGACATCTGTGGGGGTGTATTTTTCTTTTCCCATGACCTTTAAAGTGGCCTCCTGATGTGGTTTAATCACTGCTGTGGAGTTAAAACAACTTGTTGTTTTGTTTTATGAAAGTGTGTAATTTAAATAAAAACCTGAAGAAAATCAGAAACAATACAAAACGTAACTGTACTAGACAAATTAATTTGAACAGCCTAACAAGAAATTGTTTTAAATATTGTCATTATATTCTCACTAATGTAAAGAATCGTTTTCTTAATGCTGGTCTATCAAATGTGGAGAATCAACGTGTCATGGGCTCATGTGGTCGTAGAAGCCGAACGCTCCCAGCATCCCAGTGATTGCAGTAAGCGGTCCTCTAACAACATTACCTGGTCCAATACAAGTGCCACTACTGTTTAGTGAACTCCATGGGCATGTTAGTTGCTGCTCTTAGTCACAAAACACTTGTTGGCAGTTAGATACTTTGTCTCTTTCTCAATGTTTACTGGACATTGTGCACAAGTATACTCTTACTTCTGTTTCAACACTTTGAACATCATAACTATTGGCTATTTATTGGTGAGTGATATGTCTATGTTTTTATCTATTTCCTTGTAACTTTGCCTGATTTGTGAAGGTCAACACCCATTTATCTCTGCATTTGTGGATTTTGTATTTGCATGTAAAATGACAAGGGGACTTTCACACGTGTCTTACCTAGTTGTTTTATAACCCAGTGAAACAGAAAGAAAACAACACTGTTTCTTAAGACTGAGATGTACTGTACTTAAAAAGTAAAATTTATAAGTCATATATGTGACTTATATGGGATAATGATTCCCTACACCATGCAGTGTTATGTAAAAAAGTGCTGCCTGAAATGTATAATTGATATCAAAGACAGACCGGTGTGTGTCCATTGAAAAACACAGAGGAAGCACAACTCATCATGTCCTCACTGCAATTCCTGTTCAAATTGTTTGGAATCATTGACACATCTAAATCTGTTTTTTAGAGTAAGATATCAAGAAATACAGTTTGAACTGCTTTTGGAATATCACTCAATGAGAAAGTAGTTCAGTTCTCACTGCATAACACTCATTTTCACACTTTCTGAGAGAAAAATATCAGTTTTTAAAGTTAAACATGTTCTGTTTAGTGCAATCAAGCTAAATGTATACATTGGCAATAGAGACTCAGTGAAACTCCTCATTTGACTGTTCCGAAATCACAATGCAGAATATCATCTGTTTAGAATGTGAATAAACATGGTGACAAACAATGCAATTTCTAAATACTGAGTCAAAAGGAGGCCTTGCACGTAACACATCTGACACATCAGATAGTTGGTGGCTGCTACAGGTCTCCTAGAGCTGATGTAAAAAATCTAGATGGAATTTGTGAAATGCTATATAAGGTATTGAATGAAAACATGAGGAAATACAGCATTATGTTAGTTAAAATAAATTTTGATTAGTTTACCGACAACTGTCCATTGAAAAACAAAGCTTCTTTCTCGAGTCAATGTATGAAACCTGACCATGTTATATCACTGAGTGTTCAGGAATGAGTCAGGTACCGCATCCTCAAACTGTATTAATCAAATTTTTGTGATATTGTTACCAATGTTCAAAAGCTGTATCAGTGGTGCATGTTTGAGAGGCTTACGCAGGGTGATCATCTAAACCTAAGGTACCGTTAGTTCTACCATTCAAAGGAGTGATACAGTACGTCCATTTTTTACTTCCTCTAATGTCAACTATATATCTTGCTGGTTAGGGCTATCTACTTTATTTACTATCTGTCTTCCCAATAACCTACTGCCATGAAGTGTTCACTGCACATAACATACTTAGCTGATTGTTGACCTATCAAATAAGTGATCAATTAGCGATAACTCCAAAGCCCACCCCAGTGGTATTGTTGGTGACTGTCTTGTCACACAAAACCAAGGCAGTCTAAAAAATGTAAAGTTCAACCATGTTTTTCTATGGAGATATTTGAGGAAAGAATGAGTTGAAGGCTCCACTATACTCAATTGAATGTCTGACTTAGGTCTTTTCTGAGCCTTGTGAACCTTGTGTTGTTTATATCCCTGGTTTGCACCTCTCCCTGTATTTTATTCGGACACACTCCACCCCGCAGCTGAAACTCTTCTGATCTCGTCTTCCCTGCCATAACAACCCTTGTGGATTTCCTGGTTTCCGGCAACGTTTGGAACTGTCGATCTGCTGTCAGCAAGGCGAAGTTCATCTTGGCCTATGCTGCCCTTCAGGCACTTGGGTT
Source organism: Umbra pygmaea (assembly GCA_016801145.1). NCBI lineage: Eukaryota > Metazoa > Chordata > Actinopteri > Esociformes > Umbridae > Umbra > Umbra pygmaea. The sequence continues at coordinate 7,605 of JACXGM010038508.1, forward strand.
TTTGGCTCTGACGGAGACATGGATTACCCCAGAAAACACTGCTACTCCAGCTGCTCTCTCTTAATCTAACTGTGTGTTTCCTGAAGTCCTGGAGTCTACTTACTTCTCCAAAGTGGAGATTTTCTCTTTCCCATCACAGTATGTCCTCTTTAGAATCCCATGCTGTCGTTGACACTCGTCCACTCAGTTTTAACATTGTTGTCATCTATTGTAAGTGTTCCCCCGTACTGACATGTTGCGTCAGTGGTTTATCATTCCCCACCAATGCACTGCCTGTTTTCAGCTCCCCTGGACATATATACCCAAATTCCCTCATTCACACATGCACATACGTATTTAGTCTCTCTTTTTTCCACCAATTTTCCTCCCTTCCCATTCCCACTATCCCTGCCTTGTCGCCAGCTCTGCAACTCCTTGGACAGATCTGTGTGATGACATGATTCATCCAACCACATGCCGCCCGATTATTTTTGCACTGTTTACCCAACACGCAAGCCTTTAATAAGATCATGCAGAGGATGATTACCAACTATACTTCCGCGATTGAATGAAAAGGAGCCCAATCTGAACACAAGAGGTCGCTGGAGAGCGATGCGGCAGGATAGATAATCTGATTTATCTAACCCAAATCCCGGGCAGCGCTATGCCAATTTGCGCTGCCTCGTGCAGGAGGCCCGGGGAAAGTCAAAGAATCCATGATGAGGCTCAAAACCATGACCATTGTGACGTAGACTGTCCTGCAATGCAGGAACTTAGCCCACTACACCACATGGACCTCCTGTTTGCTTGTTCCTTTGTTGTTCATTGTTCCTGTTGTGTCCTACCAGTATGTTTCTCGTCTCCGTGCTCTTGTGAGTTTTGTAGCCAGTTCTGTTTCTTGCATTGCTTTAGTATTGGTTAGGTTACGCCAAACCTATCGTCCTTGTTTCATTTGATTTCTGCCTTTATCACCATTCTGTTTTAGTGTTTAATTTTGCCAAGCTTGAGCCTTTCTTGGGCAACTTTCTTTTACGGTTTTACGTGTTTTTTTCAGTTTTCTTACATTTGAATCCTTTCCTCTGCCTGATTGTTATTATTTATTATTTATTATTAAATATACATTTCTATTGCATTACACAATTGCCTACTGCCTACTATTTTTAATAAACTGTGACATCTATCATTAGCTGGCTGTCCTCAGAGATTTAGTTATCTAATTCCCTGACAACAGACTACTGCACCTCACTATTGACAAAACTCTCTGGTTGTTGCATCATAGCCCTGGAACTGACGTTCAACCTGCTCTCCCAGTTTGCCATTGTACTGCTCAGGTCACTAGCTTCCAGTTGATGCATTCATAATCCAAAAGACCATGGTGATTGCCTACAAAGCTAAGAGAACATGAATCTCTGCACACAAAAGAGTCTAGCAAAGAAATTTCATAATAAGCTTTTGGTTGGTTGACCATCATCACAATTATACAGAGTAGTAGAAAAAAAGCCAATGTACACTATAGGTGACTCAAATCAAGTGTGACAGCCGACACCTGTGTCAATGCACCTGTGTGATAGGTGCATCAAATAAGTGATCAGTACATCAATATAATACAAAGAAATGTAAATGTAAAGTAATCAATAGAAATACACACAGAAATACTTGAAAATACAAAATTTCATAAAGCCTCTTAAACAAAGCAGTCTGCAATTCTACACAGGAAACATATTTACTCAGTATACAGGAATTTAACAAAATATTCTGGGACCTAGTCTGCTTGCCTACGAAGCATCAACTGGTATTGCCCCTCAACCTTGAAATGCTTGAACTCTGCTAAATTCCCGGCAGAGCTCTTTATTCTAACACCTCTGGTCTTGTGGCCATCCTACCCCTACAAATCCCTGCCAATTTTTCAAAAATAACTTCAATATATTACAGTGCATAATGGACACGTGTATACCTGTACAATATTTCAATATCTGGTAGCAACGGCCAATGGGGGCATTAACTGTCACTAAAACCATGCTATAGTGGTAAAATAAATATCTGCATTTCAGTTTTTGAGAACATCTCAGTGGGGAGCAGTGGAGGCTGGTGAAACCTAATTGAGGATGATGGGATCATATTAATGGTTGAAATGTAAGAAATTGTATCTCACACTGGGTTTAATGTGTTTAAATTCATTCCATTTACTCCAGTCCATATATTAATATGAGCCCATCTTCCTCAAGTAAGGTTTACCAGCCTCCAATGGTGGGGAGAGTGTGCAAAACTATATTTTATAGTAGAACAGTTATCATGTTGAAATATATTTGACTAAGCTTTAATTAACAGTACGACCAGCCCTGCTGTAATAAACCTTTTCTCAGAATTTCGCACAAAAATGGGGATCTAGTCAGTAGTAACTTTGGAAGAAGATATATGTTATATTTCTTAAAGCTTCAGTCAAAGACAGCTCAGTTAGTTAGTCTTTTAATATATATGTACACCTATTTTACAATAAACATTTAGACTGCAAAATCTATGCCACGGCATTTTGTTTTTAAACAATGCGTAAGGTGCAAGGCAACAAAGAGTTACACATAGTACAAATATTCAGTTACACATGTATAAGGTAGGAATAAAATAGAGTACATTCAGTGCAAATATGGTTTAAAATAGAAAAATAGATTATTTGGAATGTAAAGTGGCAGTGCAAAAATAATTCTAGAATAGGTAACATAATAAGCATGGCTAACAAAATAGTAATGTACTAAAATTATAAAAAGACAGCTGTGTGGATATGTGTAAGATAAGTTTTTAAGCATGTTTAGATTTCCAATATTGTGTTGTTATGTTAGTATTTCATTTAGGGGAAAAGCCATCCAGAGAAAATCTTTCTTGTTCTCCATCTCCTTTCATTCATTCTCTCTCTCTGTCTTTCTTCTTTCTTGTAGCACCATGAATTATGCACTGAATAGAGTTATGGCCAGCATAAGCCTTTGCTCAATTAAGAGGTTTGTAAGAAAAGAGAGAGATGGACAGTAGAAAGGGAGGATGAACGCAGGTCTGGGATGGAGGGAAAAGGAGATGGACAGATGGGTGGAGAGAGAGTCGTAGAGGGATGAGTAGGGAGATGTGAGACTGACTGCCGAGGAAACCGCTAGAGAAAGGGTGTGGCTTAACATCAACAGCTTTATAACTTTGGCAGCTGAATCGCAGACACACACACACAGACACACACACACAGACACACACACACA
>JACXGM010038509.1:0-10818 GCA_016801145.1 Umbra pygmaea
GCCTAGGATCTGCTCATCTACCACTGTCCTCTGACGAGCCTAGGATCTGCTCATCTACCACTGTCCTCTGACGAGCCTAGGATCTGCTCATCTACTACTGTCCTCTGACGGGCCTAGGATCTGCTCATCTACCACTGTCCTCTGACGAGCCTAGGATCTGCTCATCTACTACTGTCCTCTGACGGGCCTAGGATCTGCTCATCTACTACTGTCCTCTAACGGGCCTAGGATCTGATCATCTACTACTTTCCTCTGATGAGCCTAGGATCTCCTCATCTACTACTTTCCTCTGACGGGCCTGGTTTCTGATCCTCAATTGTACCTTCTAAATGAATCTGAACAGTTGTAGGACTGGTTTCGAACCCAGATTGTCAATATTTTCAAAATGTTATATAAAATCAAAAGCCAATTCTAAATATTCAATTTTTTGTTATAATTTACGGCAATTCACAAAAACGTTTGCTAATGTTCTACCATTTCACAGGCTAACCCTTGAGAAGGTAACGAATGTGCCGGGTCAGAGTATGAATGTGCCGGGTCAGAGTATGAATGTGCCGGGTCAGAGTATGAATGTGCCGGGTCAGAGTATGAATGTGCCGGGTCAGAGTATGAATGTGCCGGGTCAGAGTATGAATGTGCCGGGTCAGAGTATGAATGCCCACCAACCTTCCAGCTGGGGACTTTGGAGGAGGGGATCATGTTGGACACCAGGGGGCAGTATTTAGTGTAGGCAGGCATCAGGGCCGGGCCAGGCTGGGACCATGAGCGGGTCGGACAGGACGAGGAGGCGGTGATGGAGGAGGAGTGAAGGGAGGGGGGAAAAAAGGGATAGCACGCCCCCTGTGCTGAAGCGCCTCCCATCAGGGACTGAATGTCTGAGTGGTGATAACCCCCATACTGGTCGTACCCATTGGTCAACTGAGTACGTGCAAGGGATCGCCATGGTGATCACAACAAAAACAAAGGACAAGACGAACAGAAAAGAGAAAATAGGAGACAATTGGTGAAATGATGAAAACAAATTCAAGTGTAGGGATACAAAAACATAACTTAATCAAAAGGTACAACATACAAGATGTGAACAAATTAATTAAACAAAACTATGACATAAACCAGAATCTGACTGGAAATTGGGAATACGTTAGAACACCTGGTGACCCCTGAGGACTGAACACCTGGTGACCCCTGAGGACTGAACACCTGGTGCCCCCTGAGGACTGAACACCTGGTGCCCCCTGAGGACTGAACACCTGGTGCCCCCTGAGGACTGAACACCTGGTGCCCCCTGAGGACTGAACAACTGGTGCCCCCTGAGGACTGAACTGGGCCCGGGCCCGACTGTCGGATGAACAAAGTCTAGACAGACATAAGCTGTGGTTGGGTGGAAAACCTGAGAAGTTTAGGAGCCTGTAGCTGCTAGTCAGATGTGGCATCACTGGAACCTCCTTTGCCAAAGATGCCTCACATCTACAGAGTGACGAACAAGACTAGGGAGGCGTGACAGTGTGAGGGTTAGGCTTCCTGAGTGTTGATCACCTTTTCCTCTCCGGAGCCTGAGGAGGTCGGGGAGCTGCACTCGCTGACTGACCGGCAGGTTTCAGAGGCATCAGAGGAGCCAGAGCTGGGGCAGGGCTGGGGGAGGAGCTGCTATGACGGGGCGGGGCCAGGAAGGCAGGGGGCGGGGTCACACACACACACACAGACAGGCACAACAAAGGACAGAACGAAGACACACAAGAAAATCACCAGCGTGTTTTGGTGTCCAGGAGGTGGAGTTAGTTAGATTACAACACACACAGGTCACAGGTCACATGTCACACACATTCATTCAACAGAGGGCAACGCAGAGCAGGGATAGGAGAGAAAAAGCAGGAAGTCAGAAACAGAAAGCCAGGAGCTATAAATACATAAAGCAATTCGGTAGTACCGCAGCACCTTCAAAAACAACATTTCAAAGGCAACGAGCAGAACAGATGTCCCCAACTCTCCCGACCCATAAACAGCTCAAAATCGTTGTGCCAGTCATGTTTCCGACACAAGAGTCACAAAAACACCTTCTCAGCTCATCAGTAATTCCAAAAACATGTGGTGACATCACTGCAATATTTAAAAAAATACAAAATGTTAGTTTCGATGCGAGTCGTTCTTTGAATCGAGTCGATAGGAGATTAAAACGGGACAAATAAATATCTGGAAGTCAACCAAACGCATCCCCTGAATCTAGATGTATTTTCGAAAATGTTGCAGTGACATCACTGGGAAACTTACGGTGGCTGAGTTGGGAATTAGCGAATGAGCTGAGACGGTGTTTTAAGTGATTTTCCTGTCAGAAACACGACTGGCACAATGATATTTAGCTGTTTAGAGGTCTGGAGTGTTCCTTAAAATAAGCTGCCTGTTGCTGTACAAAGCAGAGATAACCCAACGATAGAATATAGTTAGATAGCATGGACTGTCCTTTTGTTGCAGAGGGTAGAAGGAAAAGCAGAGTATCTTAAAAGCATGTAAAGGTAAGCCAAGGAAAACCCAAGGGCAATTCACTGGTCATTCTGACTTGAGTTAGCAGTCAGCAGTGGTGGAATACTCTAGATTGGTTGTTAGTGACCTAACTCAGGTAGAGGAACTCCGGAGTCATTTATGGCATCTGTGCCAGTATGAACCGCGCCACTCAAATCAGACCAAATATACTCTATAAAGCCCTTTGGCAGCAGAGTTGTCACAATGTGCTAATACAGACACAGCCATGTAGGGAAACTCAACTGGCCTCATTATAAACCTCAACTATTCCTGAACCCATAAATATTTGGATCAACTGTCCAAGCCCCTCTAGCCTCTCTTCAGTCTAACATTTATGCCAAACCAGATACGTTAGGGGTTGATCTGACCCCTCAGTAACCACTTGGAATAAGTCAGGAAGTTTTTGGATTTTGGCATATGGCTGTCCACAAACCCATTATGACTCCCAGACTCCTGGGGTGTAAACGGAGACCGGCTCATGCGGTCAACCCTGGCTAACCTTCTGGACAACAGCCGAATTCTCCCCACTTCTTCATGAAGACGTGTTCTTTATTGTACGGTTCGAAAGTGAGACAGATTTACTCATACGCAACTAAAGATATATGTGTGGGAACTTTTTTTCAGTTTTAGTGTTTCAGCTGTTTTAATTCATGGCTGGTAATCATAAAATTGCGACTAATTAAAAAAACGCTGCAGCACACGTAAACTAGCCAATAGCAGCCCTACTTGGGGAATAGCTGGAAGACTCCGGGAAATAAAAGAATAAAGGTTTTCTAATGAGTTCATCCTGACAGAACAAGTACATGTTTATATGATGAAGAGCAGTACAAGTTCATTTAAGCAATAAGAACAATATGTATTAGATAGAACATGGGTCTTCAACAAAATCATCGTGGGAAACTGGTACCTCACCGAACATTAATGCAATATGCTGGAGTAGCGAAACAATTCTGAAATACATGCTGCGTTCCACCACAAAATCTTAAATCTTATATCTTTAACACTACAGGATCCCATCTGGCATTTAATTGATCCCACCCATATAGACACTACTAGCTTAAAAGCAAATGCAAACACGATATCTGGCAAATTAACTGTTTCTTGCTCCACCTGGTGTGAGCAGCTGATTGTGCACAGGCGAACCTGGTAGCTGGCATTGTTATCCTAGCAACTTAGGATCAATACTTCTTCACAAGATGAAATATCACTTGTTTACTCACTGATCATAATGCTCCCTGTATCCACTAGGCCCAAGATTGAACCCTTCCTGAAACACAGGCACAAACAAACACACACACACAGTAGGGTGTTACCTGTGGGAGGGTCAGCTGGGGCAGCGGCGATGGAGACTTGGAGGTGTAGATGTCTGGCTGGGAGATGAAGCCTGAGTCGTGGGAGGAGATGGAGGAGAGGCGGGCCGGAGTCTGTAGGGGAAGGGTGGCGCTGCGGTACCGATAATGAGGGGAGGGGGAGTGAGACAGGGAGGTGCCACTGGAGCGAGAATCACTACTGTTCACGCTGTTCAGACTGCTGTTGGTGGTGGTGGGGCGTATGGACAGACAGGCGGGCAGGCAGACAGGTAGAGAGACAACAGGGGGAAAACAGACAGACAGACAGACAGACAGACAGACAGGTAGAGAGACAACAGGGCGAAAACAGACAGGCAGACAGTGAATGGGTTAATGCAACACACCAACGCAGCAGGCAGTGAAATCATATTAAAATGATACAACACATCAAAACAGTCAAGCATGATGAAAAGATGAAACATTATGATGACACCAATCCTGCTTTCTGATTGGTGCACTGAGGGGAAAGATCTTGCTTTCTCATTGGTGCACTGAGGCCAAAGAAGACTAGACATTATCAGGATGGACCAGGGCAGCGAGCTGTATCTAGTCTGTACCGAGTCAAAACAACACAACAAACACAATCACAACAAACAAACAAACAAATACAAACACAACAAACAATACACAACCAACTACAAACAAACAAAACAAAACAGAAAAAACACAAACTAACAAACAGAAACACAACCAACTACAACACAAACAACACAACAAACAATACAACACAACAAACAATACACAACCAACTACAACACAAACAAACACAACACAAACAAACACAAACAAACAATACACAAACAAACAATACACAACCAAACACAAACAAACAATACACAACCAAACACAACACAAACAAAGAAAAACTAACAAACACAACACAACAAACAAACACAACCAACTACAACACAACCAAACACAAACAACACAACACAACCAACAATACACAACCAACCACAACACAAACATACACAAACAAACAACACAAAACAAACAATACACAACCAAACACAAACAAAACAAAAACACAAACACAAACAAACAGAATGCAGGCATGTCACCATGGCGACAGAGTGATAACAACCACACAAGCAGAATGTTTGGATGAACGGGAGGCGGTGTTGTTGGAATAGGGCAACATCATACAGAAGCTCGTCTGACGTTAAATTGAAGAAGTCGCATCAGGATAAATGAAAAATATTCATATTCCAATTGAAAGCAACACATTCACAACCAATGACAATTACATGTCTCTCTAAATTAATACATTTTACTTAAAGGTACAATATGTAGTTTTCCAAAACAATAACACAAGACGTACTTTGGATTAAAAAAGCAAACATCACTATACCTATATTATATTTATTTCTTAGTTGTGTACTTACATTATCCTAAATGTTTCCACCAACTTTCAAACCAAGAGAAATTTGAAATATAATTCGAAGACACGGGACGTTTCATTTTGTCTTCCGTCACTGGCGTCATATAACCTTTGACTGCTCTAGTTGCTCTAAGTTCCAGGGAACCACCAAACATAACGTGAATAAAGTTATAATATTTTAACAATACATTACTTTGTCAGTCAACATTTTCTTCTGCCGGAGACGCTAGATTGGAAGGTTGTCATTGACGACGATAACAAAACCCATGATCCCACGCTACTTCCCAACGTCATCCAAGTACATCTTTTGCTATTTTTTTGATTGAGAGACCCCTAGCGGCCAAAAACGACATATTGTACGTTTAACTGTGTGACATAAGACACTCTCATTCAGGGTGGTCTGGTATAAATGGACTATCAGGTCTAAGCCCTCCATACTTCTTCAATAAAGGTAAGAACATTTTTAATTTTTTACAACAGATTGTATAACATATTGTTGTTTTTGTAACTTGGTATCTCAGATGTGCTGCTGCTATTGATGCAACATGAACTATTGATGGATGTATAATACATTTTTTAGCCCCGCCACCCAATATCACCACCAGCCGTCACTGTCTTCAACATTCAGGTGTGAAACCTATTTAACAGCCCCTGAGCTGCAGTTCCTCTGACCACTGCCAGGTGGCAGAATAAGTTCAGAGACACACAACCCGGGAACAGCTTTCAAATGTTTTGTTGTTATGCAAAACAGGAAAAAAACGATAGCACATTAGGTGTGCTGTCCTCAGCACTTTGCGTGTAGACGACTCAAGGACGTATTAATTTCAGGTGATCGTTTCAGGATGTGATGTGGTTCTGGTTAAAAAACGTTGACGAGCACACGCTGGAGTTACCATGGAGATATTAACAGACAGCGATAACACATTCTCTCTGAAGGTAATGAACAGGCCCCGGGGGGGCGATTAGGGCAGGGCAACAAGGTGACACTTACCTGCACATGCTGGACTTCCTGGACATATTGGAGCTAGGGGAGGATGGAGGCGTTTGATAGGACCAGTTATGGTCAGATCCTTTCAGATCCAAGATCACCTGACAGGAAGTGACAACCAACAATATGTCAGAGACAACATACAATATCATCTGGTAGACCTGATATGGCCTCTCTCTCCTTCCCCCTTTGTCTACATATAATAATAGTCTGCATGTAGGACTCTGGCCAAACACACTGAACTACTTTGGGAATATTGGGTAATTTTAGATACATACTTTCAGGGCTCAGAATAACCTGAGAGGAAATCAACAAAAGAAACAGGACAGAGTGGAGGACGTAGGGACACAGTCTCAATGAGACCCTATTCACTACAGTACGGCAATCATTTTAGCCAGCAACACACAGGACTGTTCGGAATGCCCTCTGGGACAACCTCGTTGCTGGTTTCATGTGTGGTTTGGTTCATATTTACGGTCAGGGTGTTTACCTGTTCACTGGCAGGTGGTAGCTTGTGAGGATCCATGGTGAGCATTTTAAGGTCATCAGAGATAGTCTGAAGGTGCATAACCTCTCCAAGCATGGAGATCTCCTCATCCTGGAATTAACAGAAGGCTTTTATAAACACACATCACCTGATCTCATAGAGAATTAAGATATGTTCAATTATGATCATTGGGTAAGACTGGGACAAAGACACTGGGATGATGGAATGACTTTGATATGTTAGAAATTATTTCCTAGTTTTTCCTTTTATTCAACTCAGAATGTGTGAGTGTGTGGCAGTCACGTGTAGTGTACAGATGACAGCACATGTTCTCACCACAACGGGCCGTAGCATAGAGACGAAGGCACAGAACCTAGTCCTCTCCTCGATAAGCGCCTTACGGACCGCCTGCTTTTCCGTCTCCTCCAGCAACACGTACTTATCACTGACGTCTTGCATGGCGCTGTCCAGTTGAGGCTGAACGTCCCCTCGACCTGGAACATCCCAACTGTTAATACACACTACCAACACACAGCTTTATTAGTGTCACGATTTAGTGTTGTGGAGGTAGTTTCACCCCAGAGCGTTCTGCTGTTATTGGGTGACAGTGGACGCATACCATGTTTACAATTCTTCATTCCAGAGAGGCGTAACCTAAAATTATGTGGATGAGGGTGAAATAAAGTAAATGTATGGCAGTATTATTTTACTTCAGTGAGCAATGGGAACAAAACCTCACATTTTGGGAGCTGGGACTGATTTTCCCGCCATTACGGAATCCAAAATAACTATATTTTTTTCCACCATTTAAGTGGCCCGTGGAAATATGTAATGTTTGTGTTCCGCGCAGTTTAAATTTTTTTATGACAGAATGAGACTGTGTGGGATCAGACTGGAAGATCAGATGTCCCAAATTCTACCCTAATCTGTATGCAGTGTCCTAAGTTTGACCAGGCCCCAAAGAGTCCGGTCAACAGTAGCGCACTAAGAATGAAAAACATGCCATTTGGGATACAAGCCTTCAAGTGAGAGACACAGAACAAAATACTGTACAATCCAAGGAAAATGTATTCTAGTATACAGACGTACAATTATCCTCTGGAGTTACAATGAGGCCTGCCTGATCTAGGAAGGTGGTACGGACGACTGCTCTGGTAAAACATCAGCCAGAATGGGTGTTCAACAACTGTCACATGCATGGATTGGCTTTTATAGTGTCCAAGACTGTCAGTCAGACAGACACGCATGCTCTAATGTTTTCATTATTGTTGTTGGATCACCAACAACACAGACTGACGTGACGAAGAGCCCCAGATGGAAGAACCAATCCTCCAACAACAAAATGCAGTCTGGAAGCCTTGTGGCTGTAGGACGGATCCAACAGGCTGTATAAGTCTATACTAGGCCCGCACGATAAACAGTTATAATATCGCAATCTCGATTCACCCCTGTTTCGGATTTCATTTTAAATGACTTTGATTCTAATTTTAAAAAAAAGATTATATTTTTGTATTTTTTGTTTCTTTTGCACAGACATGTTCAAGGATTTCAGATAGAGCCTGTATCATGGCCAATCATCATGTCACTATTTTTGGTACCCTACTGTTCTTAAATGGCCAGTATGTACTTTATTTTCTTTATTCATTGAATCCTCTATGTTTACAGGCTTGTGGTGATGTGCAATGTGCTATAGGTGCCAAAAAAAAAACTATGTTTGGTACTGCCAGTTTGTTTTGTCATGGTTCATATGAGCAATAAACATTACCATTCATGAGAAAGAAATTGTGGCAGAGAATCGTGATATCAATTCTAAGCAAAAAAATCGCGATTTATATTTTTCCCAGAATCATGGAGGACTAGTCTACACAAGCAATTAATAAGCCTGTACTGCTCCTCAGAAAACTAGGCCACGGCGAGAGAGACCCCCACACTGCCCAACGTCCAGAAGAACCTGGTTGCGACCATAGATACACGGTGATGTTAGTATTAATAAGTCCATTACTTATGTTACAGTAGCCTTCCCTCCTCTTTGTTCTGACAGTGGTTTTATCCATATCATTCACCTGAGTTCAACACAAACACCACCAGGGTTTCTTCTTCTTTGAGAAGCAGGGCTCATCAGTAGCCAGTAAAAATGTATTTATGGATTCAAACTGAATGTGTAACTCTTAGATGCTGAGTAGGACTGTCTGACTTTACTTTTTTATTTCCCTTGGATGCTCTTATCCAGAGCAGTTCGCTCTACAAGCTTGCATTTCCATAAAAGCCTCTTACACATTCCCACTAAACAAATAAACCCTTGTCCTCATTGTGAAAACAGAGCACAACTGATTCATCTAAATGCTGAGCATGCCCTGTCCTGAAACTGGAGGTGTGTGTGTGTTTATGTGTATGTTATGGTTGTTGGAGTGAATAATTAAAACATTGTTCTTTGGTGTTAATGACTGGTGTGTGTGCACGTTTTTGGTTTAACAGATGGTATTAGGACCAGAAGTCTTCACAAGGATTGTAATACTAAAATGCCCGTATTAGGACTGTTTGCTGGTCCCCATTTTCTGACTTTGGGGTTATGTTTAGGGCCAAGGCTACAATTAGGTTTAGGGTTTCAATTAAGAACTTTCAGATTCAGGAATTCCAGGTTAGGTTTAGGTTTAAGTTCAGGCGTTAGAGGAAGGATAAGTTTAGGAATAAACATTACATTATTGAGGTTTAGGTTAGGTTTAGTGTGAGGTTAAGGTTAGCTTAAGATAAAGGTTAAGGTTAGGATTAGGGCTAAGGTTAAGGTTAGGTTACATGGATGTTTATGTTTTCTGGTCCCCACAAAGTTAGCTGTACATGACTGCGCGCGCATGCGTGCATGCTTGTGTGTGTGTGTGTGTGTGCGCGTTTGTGTGCGCGTGTGCGTGCGTGCGTGTGTGCGCGTTTGTGTGTGCGCGTTTGTGTGTGCGCGTGTGTGCGTGTGCGTGTGTGCGTGCGCGTGTGTGCGTGCGCGTGTGTGCGTGCGCGTGTGTGCGTGCGCGTGTGTGCGTGCGCGTGTGTGCGTGCGCGTGTGTGCGTGCGTGTGCACGCGTGTGTACGCGTGTGTGAGGTTCAGAGGCGCTGAGTTGAGAATCAAAGATGATTGAAACCAGAACAAACCAGAAGGTTAAAGATGTAGACCACTACGGGAAGAGAGGCCAGAGGTCAGAGCAATGGATTATTGTAATAGTAGCACCTGTGGTGGCCTATGGTGTTCTATAGAGGTCTATAGAGGTAAATGGAGTTCTATGGTAGTCTATGGAGGTTTATAAACCAGTCTATGGTAGTCTGCGGAGGTCTATAAACTGGTTTATAAAGGTTTATGGAAAGGTGTATTGTGTTCTATGTGGTCAGATGGCTTAGCAATTAGGGAGTCTGTCTAGTATTCGGAAGGTTGCCAGTTCGATTACTGGCTATAGAAAATGTTGTTGGGTAAGGCACTTCACCCTATGTTGCTCCAGGGAGAATGTCCCTGTACTTACTGTAAGTCCCTCTGGGTAAGAGTGTCTGCTAAATGACTAAAACGTAAATAATGTAAATGTCTAATGGAGGTCTATGTTGGTCTATGTTCAACAGGTCTATGAAGACTTACACCACACACAGACAGACAGGCCCAACAGACAGACAACTTCCTGGTCGACAACAGACAGGAAAACAGGTCCATCGCTACCAGCCAGGAAATTTAATGTAGCTAAACCTTTATTTGATAGTGTGTCTACGTCCTTACGATCAATAAGCATGACACTACTATTAGCAATTTATAGGACCGTCAACATTGATAGAGGCAAAACTATTCCGTATAGTGGGGGTGTAACCAGCCTGTTTTTTTTTTTTTTTTTTGGGGGAAAGGTCAGCTTCAGTATTTGACAACATGGTTGTCATTGTTCTATATTGTGCATCATTTCCAATCCCACTTTTTTTTTATTTTTTTTTTTTTATTATTATTGCCCCTACACTCCACACCCATCCCAACCCTTACCTACCGTGACCAAATGTTGAGACCAATTACCTATGCCATTTTAATATTATCTCTAGCTTATACAATTTGTGTTATTTACAATATTTACAAATCTTGTGC
>JACXGM010038510.1:0-10817 GCA_016801145.1 Umbra pygmaea
TGTAATATCTAATCAAATGTTCTAGTAAGAGTTGTTCGCTAGTGAAAACAGGAAGAAGTTTATAGTACACTATATATATAGAAACGTTGTTTACAATGCTAACGTTGGATATCCTGATTCCACTCTGCCCTGCGCTACTTTTACTTCGCCACGCACTAATCCAATCTCTGTCCCTGTTTCCTCTCCCCGGCCTCTGCTGGGAACCAAGCCGACTCTGCTGGTCAGCTCCACACCAGCCTGAGCCATGGCAGACAAGCAAATGCCGCGACAGGCGGTAAGGACAACACCCAGGCCTAGCCCAACCTCTACGACTGAAGAATCGCTACACCATTCTCATGGATGATGAGAAGTACCGCCCACTCTGTGACAACCCAGCTCTGCCATGCCCCCGTGTCAGTAATCCTTGTCCCTCTACACCAGTGGTCACCAATCCTGGTCCTGGAGATCTACCATCCAGACTATTTTCAGTTTAGCCCCAATTTAGCACACCTGATTCTACTAATTAGCTGGATGATGAGCTGAATTAAGCTACATTATTTGCAGTTGAAGTGAAAATACAGGATGGTAGCTCTCCAGGACCAGGATTGGTGACCACTGCTCTACACAGTTGGCGTCCCCTCGATCTCCTCCTCTGCTGAACTCACCCTGAGAACTCACGCTGAACTCACCAGGTCTACCTGGTGCCAAGGTCTGTGACATCCAGCACAAACTCCCAAGCATACTCGCCTGTCACACTAATGTCAACAACATCATTGTGCATGTGGGCACAAACGACATCAGAGAGAGGCGGTCAGTAGCATTGCAGGAAAACTTCAAAACTCTCATCACCATCGTGATGGGCACAGGAAAACATATCGTCAGCTCTGGACCTCTCCCTACCTACAGAAAGGGTTCTGAGAGATGGTCCAGAGTTTGACCTCCACACCTGGCTGAAATGCTACTGTGCTTCCCTAAGCATCCCTTATGTCAACAACTTTGACCTGTTCTAGGAGAGGACCAGCCTGCTCAAGCATGGTGGTCTACACCCAAACCGACATGGAACCAGGTTGCTCTCTGACAACGTAACGACCACACTGAGGCATTGACATTGTGTAGAGCATTTCACAGATTCATGCCCACCAGGTATTTATTCAAATGGCACTGTACATGTGGATGGATCTGAAAATGTCTTCTACAGGGAAACATTTAGTACTACTACCACTATAGATCAAACTGCTCCATGTAATAGCATGACTTACGCTTATAGTTCTATTCCAATGTTGATTTCTGCCTATTGTATAGTGTAAAGAAAAGGCAATTTTTAAATTAGGAATTTAATTAATATTGTTTCCATCCCTCAGCATTTTCTCCAAAAACCAGACACATTTTCAGTTACATTGGATTACTAAATATAGGCAGTCTTACTACCAAAACTTTTGCAATTAATTTATCACTACTAGGTTAGACTACAGCAATGTACTTTTTACTGGTCTCCCAAATAAACATAAAAATAAATTGGAATTTATACAGAATTCTGCTGCTAGACTTTTAACTAAGACCAAGAAGAGAGAGCACATCACCCCTGTCCTAGCTGAACTGCACTGGCTCCCTGTTTCCTATAGAATTTCCTATAGAAGATGAAATTTTTCAGACCCTATGTTACTTAAACATATGCATTTCAATTCATATGTATTAATTTTATTATTGTTATGATTTTTCCTGTGTGTTTAATGTTCCAAATGTAAAGCACTTTGAGCTGATTCTGTGTATGAAATGTACTATACAAATAAAGCTTATTATTACTATTACAGTGCAGTCTGTATTACACAGTGCTTACTTTAGGCATTTATTATTATATAGTATCATTGTTGTAATTGCAGTGTTGTATATTTAATGCTTTTGCTGTCACTGGCTGAAGCAATGTGCAGTACAATAATCACATTATATAATTGTCTTACTTGAACAAGCTTGTATTGGGGTTTACATTTCCCTGTGTTTCAGTGCCCGGACACAGTGTTAGAATGTAGCAGATGGATTCCACACTCAGTGGAACTTCCCAAACCGCATAGGTGGATGGAAAGAACATGATCTTCGGCAGGCCTCCGTGCCACAAACAACCAGTGCAACAACAGGCCAAACAGCACAGGGATAACTACATTGCTAATTTAATTCTGTTCTCCAATATCTTGTACGTCATGCACACTTACTGTATTGGCAAATAAATTGGTTGTAGTCTGAAATACAAATATACATTTTGTTCTATCTCTGCCAAAGAATTGCTATTAGGACATATCAAAATATTTTTATTTACTGTCAATATAAAATTACAAAGCAGTAAAAATCAAACAAACATACAACACTTATGGCAGGTTGTGGGAGACAATGTGAGAGTGAAACAAAGTGACTGTATCAAAGGCTAGATGTGCATAGAGATGCAGACGGTTCAAAATTAGCACCATTCACCAGCCAAATGCTGGTAAAATATGCAGGTGGCTGGTAGATTTGCTTCCCTCACCAGCCTAAAAAACTAAAGTAATCTATTGAGTGGCTGGTAAAATTGAACATTTACTAGACGTTTGGCTGGTGGATGAAAATTTTAATTTTGAACCCTGGATAATGCCCCACCTGGACAAGCAGTGGCCACGTCTGGCAAATTCAGATTAAAATGCTTGTCATGTGCTACATAAGTGACTACAAGAAGCAAAGAACAAGGTTTTACTTTTAATCTAAGCATAGGTGTATATTTTGCTGGCCAAAGCATGTCGGAGGAATTGGGTCCTTGGCGATTCCCACCTGTTCTTTTCTGAAATACAAAGCAACACATTGAAGAATTTTGCTTATGTCGAACTAATGTATATATTAATTAACAAACATTATTTCTACTGGTATACGACTTCGATGATATACTATTTGAAAGTAGCAATTCCATAGAAGTGCTACATTTAGACTATTAGCGTTAGTACAATTTCTGCAGAAGAGACAGTACGGAAAGTAAACTGTATGACATGTCTCTCTTATTAGAAACAGTGGTAGCAGCAACATTATATAATATCCCTCCAATACATAGCTACAAATTGTAGTTATGGCACATTAGTAGAACATGCTTTCCAATGTTGAACTATTAAATGTTACCGCGTTACAGGTTTGACAGTAGCGAACAATAATATAAAACATAAGAATGTATTCTGCTACAGAGCTCAAGGTCTAAAAAGACTATCTTACCTGATATTGTGAGTGCATTTTCTATCTCACGCCAGAGTTGTTTTTTTACCTCGTCTGTTTACATCCATCGATGCGTTTGGTCTGTACAGTGTACAGTAGTAGTTAACTGCTCTGGTCACTTCCGTCTTTCTTTGAGCACTGATTCGCTAGCAAAATCCTAAAAACGACGAAGAAGAAGCTAGCTGTACAGCCAATCAGAGTGGTCCCTGTCACCACACCCACAGACCGACGGCCAGGGAAGCCCGACGCCGATTCAACATGTTGAATCGACGTCGGGCACCTGAAAAAAAGGCCAACGGAGAACAACGCACCACGACGGTGAGCGACACACCGAACAGGCTAGAGCGACGGTCGGTAACCGTTGGCCCAACTAGTCCAAACGCCCAACTATCGCCTTGGTGTGTCCGAGGCTTTAGAGGCTTCAGTATACTACAGCTTTCCGACCTCGTAGGCAACAATGTGATGTCATGGGAGCGCCGTAACTATGTATATTTGCGTGTGGTGTTCAACGATGGCAGAACTGGCAGCAGCATTGACGTTAATGTCAACAGTGTCTAAGATGATCTTAACTGTGTTGTTATCACAGGGCAAGCATTCGGTTTGGCAAAGTGACGCAAATGCGAAAGTGCCTTAAACCTGCATTCTATCTGAATTCCAGCTGGGGGCGATCTGGTTGCAAAAGAGCTTGGTTTTTACCTAAGTAAACATTTTTATTATGAGTATATGATCTCATTCGCTAGATTTAAGCCTTCTGCAATACATAATGATGTTCATTTTTTTAATTACAACAAGACACTCAAAGGAGTTGGCAGATCGTTTTTTTTCGGTAAGTAATGTTACATTTTGTTATACATTTTGTTTTAATACTGTTTTTCGTTAGCGTCCCAATTAATATCAGTTAGCTAGCTAGATTACTCCTCCCTCTCATCTAATATCGTCACATCCGCAACCAAGATGTCTGCGCCCGTAATGGCAAATTCGATGACCCAAATCAGATCTTCACAAACCAATGGGTGACCTAACACATGTTACGTCCAGTGATATATACGGTCTATGGTTGTTTTGAACCATTTACGGTTTAACCATTTATTATGAACCACAAACTGTGTTATTATGAATGGTTTACTGTGCCCTCGAACTCGCCCATGCTTCCTGTTTCCGCTTTGTTTGCTCAGATATAGAATTCATTATTTATGGCAGATCAGCTTCTGGAAGCATTGGAATGGATGTTTATGTGTTTAAATCTCAGATTTTATTTGTGTGGCCTCTATGTCTTGTTGTTGTGTACAGATGTCACAGTTCCTCCTTGGAAAGGGATTTAGAGACAGGCACGAAGGGTTTGCAATAATCCAATACATTTATTTATAGGACTCAAAACAACACTGCCACGTGGGGCAAAACGAACGCTATAAATATACAGACACTGGAACACAGGAACACGCAACAGGTTACATTGATCAACATAGACAAGACCAAACACTAAACCTAAATACACTCACTAACGAGACACAATCGGAAACACCTGGGCATAGGGATTAACATAAGGAGATCCATTGGGTACACGGAGACATGTGACAAGACCAGGGAGTTACTCACAATGACATCACAGAACCACAAGAACAAAAGCAATACACGCAACAAACACAAGGGGGAGCCAAACACAAGACCATACATAGGGGAGAAACATAACCTTGAGACACACATACAGGGCAGTACACTGAGGACACATGAGGTAAGAACTCTAACTAAACCACTGTATAAACACTGAAAGGAACCAAGGAGACATAACAAAACAGACATAACAAAAGGGAGTCCATAAAAAGGCTCTGCCTAGCAGCCCTCCCTGGGCTGGATGTGACAACAGATATAGACCTGTGTGTCTGAAATAAGGTTGAATTGAATTGATTGATTCATTAACCATCATACTCATGATAAGTCATCACCAAAAAAAGATCAAAATAAAGTGTAGTAATCTAGCTAGTACCTATCGTTAGCTTGCTTACCTGTAGCCAAGAAGCGCAGTTTTATCATCAAATGTTCCCCAACGGAGATGCAGTCCCGGTAGTTTGTGTTTTCCCATCTTATAATTGGACTGAGAAGTTGCTTCAGTGTGTGGAAATGTTGCTAATTTTCCCTTTTTCTTTATGGCACACATTAAACATGTTAACCAAATGTTATGAAATTTGTTAACCAAATAATACAACAATAGATAATGTAGCCTAACAGAATAATAGTGGAGTATAACATATTACAACTAATTTAAAGTAATCTTTCAAACCTGTTTGTGTTCATATCACATGTTAAGGTAACTAAATATTTTAAGTAATAACATAGCTCATAGGGTCTTTGTCACGTTTTAATGTATGGTAGTCAAAGGTAACGATGGGTAACTTAGGTCCACAAAGATTTACGTTCTGAAGATTAAATCATTTTGCATATTATTCGAAAACACAATGTTTGATTTGTATTAATGTGTGCTGTAAACATTGAATTCATTGCTATTATAGAAAACAATATGGTGCCATCATGAGATAGAGATGGAATCAGGGATGTAGTGGAGGCTAAACGCACATAAACGCCGTTTACGCACCTCCCGAAATTTGGAAATAGCGTTTACCCACCTCCGAAGTGCGTTTATCCACCTCTAAATTGTGTTTATCCACCTCTAAGTAGCATTTATCCACCTCTATATAGCCTATCGTTTCTAAGCCATTCTAAGTTAAAGGTACAATATGTAGTTTTCCAAAACAATAACAAAAGACATACTTTGCATTAAAAAAGCAAATATCACTATACCTATATTATATATATTTGTTAGTTGTGTACTTACATTATCCCAAATGTTTCCACCAACTTTCAAACCCAGAGAAATTTGTAATATAATTCGAAGACACGGGACGTTTCATTTTGTCGCCCGTCAATGGCGTCATATAACCTTTGACTCCTTTAGTTGCTCTAAGTTCCAGGGAACTGCCAAACATAACGGAAATAAAGTTATCATATATTTAACAATACATTACTTTGTCAGTGAACATTTTTTTAGCAGATTGTCATTGACGACGACAACAAAACCCATGATCCCACGCTTCTTCCCGACGTCATCCAAGTACATCTTTTGCTATTGTTTGGATTGAGAGACCCCTAGCGGCCAAAGACGACATATTGTACATTTAAGCTTATGTTGTTTTAGTTTCATATTGTTCATTATTATGAAAGTTTACGTCATGGTAGCTTGCTGTCAGTGTTGACCAATCTCTTGCGTAGCCAGCAGGAAGCAGCAGACTGCATCAAAGATTTGTCAGTCACCTAACCTACACTACATCATGTCTCATGTAATGAATGGATTTAAAAATGGACATTTGCCAGTTTTTTAAGCGCAGTGAAGACAGCAGCCCTCCTGAAGCCAACAAACAGCCTTGGTTACAAGCCCAAAGTGAGTGAGCCCAGAAAACATTACTAAACTTCATGTTTTTGAGGTTAATTTGGTTCATGGTAGATTCATTCCACTGACTAAGACTGCTGGTCTAAACTGTGCAGCCTCTGCTCAGCCCATATGGCAGGCTGCAGCAGCCTCTGTCAATAAGACGCTACCACTAGCGCCCCCTTAGTCTACGAAACTGTACCCAGCACTTCTGAAAATGCACTTCCGTCAACATCTTTGTCCCCAGCACATTTCAAACCAAACTGATGCCCATGCTTTTCGGTCAGAAATGCAGATCAATGAGCAATACTTACAGCTGGCAATGCAAACCAAATCAAACACAATTTGCTAACAGTTCAGCTCACCTAGCACAGCGTTCGTGATTTGACTGGTCGTGTCTGTTTTCCCAAGATGGCGCCTTGTGCTATTTTGAGCCTTGTTAGTGGTATAAAATAGTGATTTCTTTTTACTTCATCCATGCCATCACAACTAGCAGTATAAGGTAATTGTCAGTTTGCACTAATACTGGGCACATTCAATTAGCATGAAAACATATCCCAGAGAACGGTCAACTCGGTACCCATGTGTAATTGTCCTTAAATGGAATTCAGGAATGTAGTCGAACCTCAGTCCCCTTCTTGTCTGAGCCATATTTGTCAGAGCTGGCATTGCATTACCATATTGTCCTTTAGACAGAGTGTGCCAAAAACTGAGGCGCAAGAGAGAAGGTGGTGCTGTTCAAAGCATGCTCACAGTGGACTACTAGACTTTGACATTTTCCCTTCACTGAACACTCTTATTCATGTTGCCTTGACTATACCAGTTAGCAGCTGTACAGTAGCTGTGAAAGTTATTTTAGTGCATTGTGTCAGCTCCATACCTGGCTCAGGATGTCAACTGAAAAAGAAGTGCTTGAGAGAGTCAAACACCAAATAGTAATTGATAGATTTGCCACCCTCAACGTGAGGCGAACACAGCTCATGGTAATTCTCCCAAAGTAGAAGGAATGATCTGCTGAGATGTTTGAAACACAGAGAAGGGTTGAGTAACATTGTACCCAGGTGCACAGGAACCAATTTTTGACCAGGGGTCCTGAATAACTAAATAATGGATGTCTGACAATTTCTCCCCCCAGGAAATGTTTAGGATTTTGATCGCTAAATATGTCATTTTAGCTCAGTGTATCGGTGAGAGTGAGAAGTTTAAAAAAAGTCCTGGGCAGCCACAAATTTCACTGTTCTACAATTATGTGACTCCAATGCACACCCCAACCCCACAGACATCATTAGCCTATTTCAGTAACATCTACAGATGAAATCTTGTTAATTTTAGCCACATTACTATGCCAGAAGAAAAAATCTTGTATCCTTTTCTGCAACATATTATTTTCTACAACTAGCGTTCCAGTCAACTAGCCCCAGCCTGTTTGCTTATTAGCGAGTCACGTCACTTGACTCAATTTCACTTTGACATCTATAGCAGCTACGGTACATCAGTTAATTTTTAGTAGGCTATATTTGAACCTGTCCATAACCTTTTTTGCTATTTGCCTCATTATTTGATACAAAAATATAAATAATGTCAGACAGCGAATGAGCAATTATTAAAAAAAATAATAGGTAACACTTTATTTTGAGAGTCCATCTCTAGATGCTCTACATATTATCTGCATACTGTCAACAACATTTTAACAAACTATCTACTAACCCTAACCCTAATCCTAACCTTAACCATTCCCCTTATGTTAAACCTAACCTTAACCATTACTCTAAAACATATTCTAAACTTACCCCTACCCTTAAAATACACAATTAGTTGCTTATCAACAGATGGTTTGTTGATAGTTTGTTGATAGTCATATCATCAACAAACTATCTGTAGAGCACATACAGATGGAATGTCAGACTCTCCAAATAAAGTGTAACCAAATAATAATTAAGGGGGTGCTGCATCACCCTCAGTGACTTTCCGTGCCCATGATTGTACCTTAGAGTAAGATGGGTTGGGTTTTGGCTTGAGGTGAGCCAATGTTAAAAATATTTGTATTTATTATGCATTTATTGTTTAGACTTTTGCAAGGCACTGCACTGTAAAACATTACCGACCCGTTTAGTTATGTCCAATTACTTCTTCTTGTTAGCTCAAAGATCTCTGACAAGTTTTGGATTTTGAACTCAACTTCATGAGTTTTTGAAAGGTAAACTTGCATTCACTCATTGTGTTGACTTTAGTCAGATATGTATATGTTTGTAACACCCAGCCCAGTGTGGGCTGGCGTACATGGACATTTAGTGTGGTATTTTTTATGTACTTGGTTTTGTTCAGTGCATTGCATGAAGTTTTAAGTTTTCCTTGAATTTACAAGTAATATCCCTTTAGTGTTGTGCTGACACCTCTCTCCCAGTTTGGCTTTGCTAAGATAGGGTTTAGGTTAGGTTAGACTGGTATCTTTTAGATCTGATTAATGATTGTGTTCAGCTGTGTTAGAGTAGGTACTTAGTTCAGTCAATATAAGCTGGCCGAACTGGGGGAGAGCTATCGGTCATAGATTTTTGTGATTTACGTTACGTTGTGTCACATAAGGTTATCCAGGAGCTCTTTTGAAAGATTGTTGTGAAAAGTGAGTCGTTTATGTTTGGATGTAATGCGTACACTCTATATTCATGTTTAGCTATCAGTGTCCTGTGCCACTGTTGAGAGCACATAGGCTACATGAATATATCCGTTTTGCACTCGCTTAATCCGTTCCCTGCAACCTCCTTTTTTGTATGCTCCTCGGAATCCTTTTATTAGTAAATATTGCAAACAACCAGCTACCTGTCTTTGGTCTCCTACTCGCGACACCAACATCGTGACAGTGTTAATTGAACTTGTGTATATCAGTTGAAAATAAAAAGGCAGGTGTTGGGGGATAAGCGGTGGGTATGGGGGGGAATGGGAGCAAGAGAAAAAACTCAATAGTTGCAAGACAGGACTATTCCAGTTTCATTTCACAGATTGGCAGAAAATACATTTATTTATTTATTTTAATTATTTGGGGTCAAAATAAAAGTATAAATTATGTATTTTACATACATTTGAATATCTTGTCAGAAAAATCCTTGAAAAAGAAACTATTAAAGGTTCAAAGTGGGGGACCACAGGTAAATTGTATGGCCTCATTTTTTAATAATTTATTAAACTGTATAAACAGATGAGTTTACAGCCAAATTAAACATCTGCTTCCCTCTCCTAGTAATTCTGGAGGGCTGCTAAGAGGTTCTCCATCATATTTCCCAGCATGCTCTACCATAGGTAGGTTTTTAGCATTTTGTTTTATGTTTTTGCACCCATTAGGGAAATAACTGTTAACTTTTAAATGCTATCAGGTTGGGAATTGTAACATTATTGCCGAACTGAGCAGTTCTTCTGACTGCAGATCAGGTATGATAACTCCTATCTGGGAGCTCTCCCTACTCTGCCTTGTTTCCAAAAAGTGCCCTTTCGCTGAAGGGATGTACAAGGACATGCAGGCCTGGGGCCTCATGTATAAACATTGCGTACGCACGAAAAGCTTGCGTACGCTGGTTTCCACGTACACGGTGTGATGTATAAAAATGTACTTGACGTGAGAATATGCGGGCCGTCACGGAAACTTTTGAGCAGGCGTGAGAATGTGCGGGCCGTACGCAAAGTCTTGTCTTGCTCTGTAACGTGACAAATTCTAACTGAAAAGTGCCATAACTCACCAAACATTACAAAATAAAGTGTCCACTACAGTTACTGTAATACGTCTATGACGTTGACTATTCAAAAAAAAAATTATATCCGCTAATAAAAGTTTGATCATTGATGTGGAACACTCACATCAAAATGCCAAAACCCAAATGGGAAATGCCATTACCTCAATATGCCACCACTCAATAACTCAATAAACGACAAATTCATTCAGGAAATGCATGTCACCCTCTGTATATGGTTAACATTGCACAAGGCACATATTATTTACCACTAATGAAATATATACTAGCTGTGCAGCTACAAGATTGGCATAGGAAAATGTAATTGTCTGTGTGAGCCTGACTTTGGCTGATCCATAACGCGCAGGAGGCATGACGCCCATATCCACATCCAGTAACAGTTGTGAAAAATCACTCACTGTTGATGCTCAATTGATTCTGTGGATTATGTGTAAATAAGTGAACAAGGTGTGGGA
>JACXGM010038511.1:0-10904 GCA_016801145.1 Umbra pygmaea
AACCACGCTGTCGACAAGGTACGATTATAAACACACAACCACGCTGTCTACAAGTTACGGTTAAACGCACGGAGCAGAGTTCTTGAAAAAAAGCATCGAACCTGCCCTGACATTGTAGCCTAATATAATCCATGTGTAAAAAGATTTATATTTTTAAAGATAAATTTCATGCTAGCTAGGAACTTAACCTGGCTGTCTGCAGACTAGTTCTTTTAGATGGTGACATGCACGACGGATGGTCGGTCTGTCACACAGACTGCTTGTGGTTTTTTATCTAATTAGAGAATGTGCGTCTCAAAAATTATTGGCCATAATCGGTGTACAAATGCACTGATTACTGATTTTTTTTTAATCATAATTGTCCAGGCTGATTAATCTGTCGACCTCTAGTGTTAACCTGTCTGTATGTTAACCTTAAGTTAACCTCTCTGTCTTTGTGTCACCTCTCTGTCTTTGTGTCAACCTGTCTGCGTGTCAACCTGTCTGCATGTCAACCTGTCTGCGTGTCAACCTGTCTGCATGTCAAACTGTCTGTGTAGGCTGAGATGTCTCGTCTGAGGGAACAGCTTCGGCAGGCTGAGGACCAGCTACAAGCGTCTCGGCAGCAGGCAGCCATGTTGGCCTCAGAGCTTCGTGATTCAGCGAGCATTCGTGACCGTACCATGACCGAGCTGTACCGGGCTCGGTTGGAGGCCGACGCCCTCCGAGCCAGTCTGGCTGATGCCCAGGCAGAGTGCCGGCGAATGGAGACTCAGCTGGACCGCATGAGAGCTCCTTCCCAGCAGGAAGTGGTAAGGAGATGATCTACAGACCTGTTCACACAGTCGGACCAGGAAGTAGATTCAGGCATCAACTTCTGACCATTTTTCTGAAAGATTCTGCTTTGTTAATAATTGACGTGCTGTTGATAAGTGTAGAAACAGAAATACTGTACTGAATACTGTCTCTCACCATAAAACTCATAGTGGAGATATTAGAATGGTCTGTTTGTCAGTTTGTTGGTAGACTGAATCTGATTTGAGCCCCTATTGGGGTTATGGGTTAGATTTTTTTGGAAATGTGCCTGTTAATCCAAACAGTGCCCTAAAGTGCATTGTTTATTCTGGAAATTCACTTGCAGTGCTCAATTCAAAAAGATGTAAATGCATTTCACCAAAACGGCTAAAGTTCTGAACCGTTCTGGTGCTTTGTGTTTGTTCTTTAACCAAACCCTCTCGCCACTGCCTGCCAGGGTGTGGGGACCGTCTGTGAGGGGAGGGCTGTGGTGGTGTCTGAGGCAGAGGCGGAGCTGCAGAGGGAGGTGGAGGAGCTAAAGCTCCGCCTCCACATGGCTGCAGAGCACTACAAGGAGAAGTACAGAGAGTGTCAGCGGCTCCGCAGGCAGGTGGCCAAGCTTAGCGAGGCCCAGGAGGTGAGTCCTGTCTGTAGCGCCACAGCACCTCCTACACTGTCACAGCGCCCCCTATCGGTATACACTCTCACACTGCAAACTGCCATAGCTCCTCCTAATGGTACACACTGTCACAATATCACAGCGCCTCCTACTGGTATAAGCTGTCACAGTGTCTCTTACTAGTACACAATGCCACTCTGCCACAGCGACTCCTAATGCTACACACTGTCACACCGCAACACAGACACAGCGCCTCTTACTGGTACACACTGTCAGACTATCACAGTGCCTCCTGGTAAACACGGTCAAACTGCCACAGCGCCTCCAACTGGTACACACTGTCACAGCATCTCTTACTGATACACACTGTCATGCTCCCACAGCGCCTCCTACTGTACACTGTCACATTGTTCACTGCCACAGCTCTTACTACTTGTGCACACTGTTACACTGTCACATTGTCTCAGCGCCTCCTACTGGTCCATACTGTCACAGCATCTCGTACTGGTACACCCGGTCATGTTGCCCTCAC
The DNA here is from genome assembly GCA_016801145.1 of Umbra pygmaea. Classification (NCBI taxonomy): domain Eukaryota; kingdom Metazoa; phylum Chordata; class Actinopteri; order Esociformes; family Umbridae; genus Umbra; species Umbra pygmaea. The sequence continues at coordinate 1,926 of JACXGM010038511.1, forward strand.
AGCACCTCCTACAGGTACACACTGTCACAACATCACAGCACCTCCTACACCTCCAACCCCGCTGCCCCACTGGCCTACATCAGCAGGTTGTCAGAAAACCGTACACCTAGAAAGAACCTTGATTGTACATCAACACCGATTTCTAGTTACTTATTGAAGAGCAGCCAATTACCAAGTACTTAAAACAGTTTATAGCCTACAATTCTCAGTGGTGCAGCCTTCTGCATACATCATTATTAGGTTGGAAAGAACATTGCCTATGAATTGAGCGGTGTGTGGGCGTCGGGCTCGTTGATTTGAAGTCCAAGGCCGCCTCACCTAAGTGCAACTCGTAAAAATGATTCACGTTTGGCAGCTGTCTAAGTGGGGAGAATGCACTCTGGGCCTGACGGGGGCTGTGTCCAAAATAGCACCCTCTCTCTTACACGCCGCCCTGCTTCTGAGCAACAATCTAATGTGTAAGGGGATAGGGAGTCAGTTTACAGTCACGTGTCCACGGCTTAACACCATTGATCACCTCTCATGTCTTTAGGAGTCCAAGAGACATGCGGCGACAGAGGCCACACAGGAGGACCTCACACCTAGTCCAGAATCTCCTACAGCAGGTACCCACTCTCAGACACTCACAAACATGTATCCCCGCAGTACTTCAACTGTGCAACGTGTGTGTGTGTGTGTGTTTGAAGGTGGTCTGGCTACATCTGTGCTGAGAGGAGACACTGAGAGACCTGCGGTCCCTAATCGCGGTGACAGAGACGTCGAACACGCCGCCATAAACGGCTACACACGCCATGCCGAGATGGAGGGCAGGGAGCACACACACACTGACACACCGTCAGGCAAGGGGAACCATGGGGAAGAGGTGGAAAGAGGGGATGATGGAGGCATGAAGTGGAGGGTGGAGACGGAGGAGGACAGGGGGGGAGACGAGGAGTGCCTCAGCATGAAGATGGAGAGTTGGGTGGAGTTGGAGAATGAGAGGAGGGGCGCTGACGAGATGGACGAGGGGAGGAGTGAGGAGGAGGTGGAGAAAGAAGAGACTCGTTCGGTGGAGGAGGAGCTGGCTAGGATGGAAGAGAAGTGGGCGGAGCAGTGTGCCATTAACGAGACGCTTAAGCAAAGACTAGCCAATGAGGAAGAGCGGTTCAGGGTGAGTCACACACAGTTGCACACAGACACACTCTTATGCTCATAATGTTACGTTTTGGTCAGCCAGGGTGATAACGCAGTGTCTAGGTCAGCCAGGGTGATAACGCAGTGTCTAGGTCAGCCAGGGTGATAACGCAGTGTCTAGGTCAACCAGGGTGATAACGCAGTGTCTAGGTCAGCCAGGGTGATAACGCAGTGTCTAGGTCAGCCAGGGTGGTAACGCAGTGTCTAGGTCAGCCAGGGTGATAACGCAGTGTCGAGGTCAGCCAGGGTGATAACGCAGTGTCTAGGTCAACCAGGGTGATAACGCAGTGTCTAGGTCAGCCAGGGTGATAACGCAGTGTCTAGGTCAGCCAGGGTGACAACGCAGTGTCTAGGTCAGCCAGGGTGATACATTGTGCTAGCTACAGGTTTAAATTTTTATCTACAGGCTATACAATCTACCTACAGGCTGTACTACAACCCCAATTCCGAAAAAGTTGGGACAGTATGGAAAATGCTAATAAAACGAGTGATTTGTAAATGTACTTTTGACTTGTATTTAAACAAGAAACAGAAAGACAAGGTATTTTATGTTTTACCTAATCAACTGCATAGTTTAAGGTAAATGTTTATTTTTAAATTGATGCATGCAACACGTTTCAAAAACGTTGGGATGGGTAATTATGGACTAATAGCGATGTGACAAGTTGAAATAAGGTGATGTGAAACAGGTGAGGCAATTGTGTAATCATAGCGTATAGGTTGCCTCCAAAATAGGCCTAGTCCTTCAAGAGCAAGGGTGGGTTGAGACTTGCCAGGCTGCCAATAGATGCGTAAGCGAATAATCCATCACTTTTGAGAACAACATTCCCCAAAGACAAATTGATTGGATTTTGGGCATTTTAGCTTCTACAGTGCAATATGTAATTACCAGAGTTAAGGAATCCTGTAAAATCACGTGCGTAAAGGACAAGGCTGAAAACCACTCCTGAATGCGAATGATCTCCGATCCCTCAGACGTCACTTTCTTACAGACTCATGACAGTTTTTAATGGATATCCTGACATGGGCTTGGGAATACTTTGGTAAATCTTTGTCAGTCAACTCCATTCGCCGCTGCATCCACAGATTCAAGTTAAAGGTAAACTGTGTAGGAATTTCTCCCATCTAGCGGTAAATTGTATTTTGCATTCAAACGAATAGTGCTCTCTTGCGCCTCGCTTTTTCAAATGTGTGTTGGAACTAGGGTAGGCGTTATGTACCAAGAAACTATGACAACATGCAAGATCAGTCACATTCTCTATCAAAACTTTCTATCAAAAACTATTCTGATCAAACTTCTAGGCTACAACATGTCTTACAACCTTGTTTTTAGCACCTTTTTCGCTACTCAATAGCCAACCCATCCACATTCGCGGGTGGGGGTTGTCGTCAACACAGCTGGGTTTGCATTCAGGAGGACTTTTAACATGAATAAGGAAATTAGAAAGTTCCTTTGAGACAAATATCATTACAACTTGATGGCAGGTGTAAGTCCATTATGAAAAGTAGGCTACTGATGGAGGTAGCTAGTGGGCATGAAAATGCCACCCTTATTCCATCAAACATACCCTGCTATTCACCAACAAGGCGGCTGTTTAGCTTTCAACTATACATGTTCTACTGTTATGCTGCCTATATAATGAATTACACAAAAAGCAATGAAAGAAAAAGCTTCTAATATAGACTGTAACATTGACTTACCTGTCGAGAAGAACGCTTCAGCATCCCTCAAGTCTATCTCCTTCATTACTGTAGCTCTTTCCACCTGGAAAAGGCTACACCAATGTTTACCCTAGTTTTTTTAATTCGCCGGTCACGTTGCTTTTTTAATTCACTTTTTTGGCGAAGAGGATTCCTTCTCCTGTGGCTCGCCAAAAGTATGATCCTCTATTATGAACTTAAGTGCCGTGCAGGCTTTCAAATTCGCTGGGGCACTGACAAGCGCCTCTCACTGATCTCCTCCATTTCAGCTAGTTTCAGTAATGTGACGCTGGCTCTGAACAAAAACGCGAAAGGTGGAGCAATATATCCTGTATGTCCCTTACCGGTTAACGTATTTCAAGATGGCGCATGAATATGGAGCCTCTACCCCAGTTCATGCAAATGCAAATGTAAAATTAGCAAATGTAAAATTAGCAAATGTAAAATTAGCAAATGTAAAATAGGAATACTTGGAATTGATGGTGGTAGTAAATATTCATGAAAAAGGACATGTTTGTGAACAGGCAACACATATTTTGATAATGAACAACAAAAACATTACACATAGGAACTTTAAGGCTTTACTATGCAAACAGAAGCCCTACATCAACACTATCCAGAAGCGGCGCCAACTTTTCTGGGCTTGGTCTGAGATGGACTGTAGCACAGTGAAATTGTGTTTTGTGGTCCGATGAGTCAACATTTCAAATAGTTTTTGATGAAACCTCCACCAGATTTTACTGTGGGTAGTAAGTGTTTGTCTTGGAACGCTGTGGTCCTTCGCCGCCATGCATAACGCCCCTTGTTATGACCAAATAACTCCATCTTTGTTTCATCAGTCCACAGTACCTTCTTCCAAAATGAAGCTGGCTTGTCCAAATGTGTGTTTGCATACCGCAAGCAACTCTGTTTGTGACGTGTGTACAGAAAAGGCTTCTTCTGCATCACTCTCCCGTACAACTTCTCCTTGTGCAAAGTGTGCTGAATTGTTGAACGATGCACAGAGACACCATCTGCAGCAAGATGATGTTGTAGGTCTTTGGAGGTGGTGTGTGGGCACTATTTGACCATTCTCACCATTCTTCGCCTTTGCCTCCCATATTTTACTTGGTCTGCCACTTCTGGCTTTATCAAGAACTGTGCCTGTGTTCTTCCGTTTCCTCACTATTTTCCTCACAGTGGATGCTGACAGCTTAAATCTCTGCAATAGCTTTTTGTAGCCTTCCTCTAAATCATGAAGTTGAACAATCTTTGTTTTCAGGTCATTTGAGAGTTGTTTTGAGGCCCCCATGTTGCCACTCTTCAGAGGAGTGGGACAAAATCCCTCCTGAGATGTGTGCAAACCTGGTGGCCATCTACAAGAAACATCTGACCCAGGGCTAAAAAAACACGGCATCCTGTCATCCTGGGGATGATACAAAACATGTCTGGGATGATTAATAACAGTCTTTGGGACGTTTACAGGACGATTGCCAGTAAAATGTTATTTGCATACAACACTGGTTACAAACTTACCTGTTTAAACACAGACCTAATTAAGCAGATCATAATTCATCTTAAAAGTTGATAAATGATTTATAATTCACATGATAAGCGCAGCAATAGGTTTGCTTCTGTGCATTGGGAGAACACCATTGAGATTACACTCCCAACGACCTGCGTTCCCAAACACCCGATGCAAACAGTTTTTGTAATATGTAAGGAACTGTTCGGTATTCATGGAATAAACCACCAGAAATAGGTCGAGGGTCATGTCTTTTTATTCTTTGTTTAGGGGAGGATCATCCAACGTTTTTTAGCCTGGGGGGGGTCACCCAACATTTGTATTCATGAAAACAGCTAATTTTAAAAGTGGCTTGTTTGGTGCATATTTTTCCATGTAGCTCTCAGTCTCGGCCCCCCATCACTAGCAGATTGGTCTGACCCAGGCGCGTCACCAGACTTTAAAAACTCCCAGGGCTCAGAAAGATGACCTGGGGCTGAGGGGATTGGGTGTGTGTAACTACATTACCTATAATTATGTGGGCTAGCAATTACATTATTTGTTACAGCGCAAAACCGAGGTCGAACCCCGAGATCAGATCTTGTTTTCACGGACTCAGCTACAACAAACCCATGCTTATGGTTAGGGACCATCAATAAATGACATGCCTCAAGATATTAATTGAATAGCTTTTCATCATGTAGCTTAGAAACCTCAAACATTATCAAATTGGTCAGAGAGCACAGCCACATGTTGCACATCCTTATGAACATTTGACACTTGGAAAATTCAAGAACTTTTTTGTTGAATCACTTAGAAACCTCATCACATTTAAATTGTCATTGTTAAGAGGACACCCAGTCTTTGGACTTTCCCAAGAAAAGTTTTGGAATTTTGTATGCCATTCAATAAAAAAGCTATTGAATATTTAAATTTTATAATGTGTTCTTAAAAAAAGTCTAAACTTTTCAGGGAAATTGCAAAGGCTGTGAAACACGTGGTGTCTTCTGTGAGCAATTTGAAAGTGTTATTTTAGGTTTCCAAGGCATTCAACAAACACTATTGAACTGTTCAATAAACTGCCCTTGCCCCAGTGGGGTAACTGGCCCTTCTAAGAAAAGTCTTATATTGCCAACACATATTTTTCATGTGGACCATTGCCAAGTTTAGTTAAATTAATTATGAAGGGAAATAAATGTCTTGAGTTTACACTTAAATGTCAGAAGTTACTAGATTACAGATACAGTTGCCCCCAGTAGAAGATTATTCCTATTATAAAAATGTATCAGATTATTTTTCTTAAGGCTTTCCTAATTGTGCATAAAAAATATAGATTTAACTTCATTGACATATATATCTACCATTTATTAAAAATACAGTCAAAATACAATCAAAAAACTCTAAATCATTTTGTGGGATTATCTACGAAATATGTGATTATTCAAAGGACTATTTTTGTTGTGCATTATCAGTGCCAGCCAGTGAAAGTGTTGGGGGGGATAAAGTTTTTTTAAATATGGGCATTATATTAAATAAATTACTTTGAGACATGGTCAATAACCATAAGCAGAAAACTGTGCACTTCATCCGATACACAGGGCTATAGTGGGGCTGAGTCCGGGAAAACAGGACAGATCTTTTTCTCTTGCTTGTCATCTAGAAGAATGAACAAAGTTCTATGATTTTAGAAACGAAATTCAAAACTGCCTACTAGTTTTAACTTTAACAACACAGTGCCTGTTAAGCTCTATTAAAGGATATGGACGATCTCTCCTGCTAGTGTTCAATTGACACAGCGCATGCAGAAGTCTACATTCACAAAGCACTGTTGGCCCATTTTGCAAATGTTGTTTGTATCGCTGTGTTTGTCAGCATGTATGTCATGATTGTAAAAAAACAGTGGCTATCTATACATCTTTGATGGAGTTAAAATTGTTTTTATATTCACACATTCACATTCATCAAACATTCAACAGATATTCACAAATAGTATTGAAAATCAATAACTTTTTCTGTGATTGACATAGACACGTCAAACAAAGTCTGATTTATTCTATAAATGCCTGGCAAACTTTTACAACCTTTGTTTTAAACAAAATGTTTACTAAAGATTTAGTAGAAATTCCTCAAATCGGCAATAGCGCATTTAGAGCTTTAAAAATCAATAACTTTTTCTGTGATTGACATAGACATGTCAAACAAAGTCGGATTTATTCTATAAATGCCTGGCAAACTTTTACAACCTTTGCTTTTAACAAAATGTTTACTGAAGATTTAGTAGAAATTCCTCAAATTGGTAAGTTTAAATTTTTTTCTTTGTGGGCAAAAAGGATGGAGGTTTGCGCCCGTGTATCGACTATAGGGCTTTGAATCACCATTAAACATCGATACCCTCTTCCCCTGATTCCTGCAGTCCTCGAACAAGTGGGTCAAGCCACAATATATACCAAATTGGACCAAATTTTGACCCTGCTTTAGTCCAGGCCTTCCGTTTCGCTTGCCCTGATCGTCCTGCGCCACGAGCTCGGGGCCGTCCTTCATCTCGTCCCTCTCGGGCCTCCCGTATCAACCCGTATCAGCCTGGGTCCTGACTCCCGCGAACGCACCCCACTGAGGCGCTCGCAATCACCAGAATACTGATCACCTGGGTTCCTCACTATATCTGTTTGCCTGATCTCTCTAGTCGTAGTGAGGTATTGAGTGTTTTTTCATCATACTGAACCTGTTCTGGTTGATTATTTGGAGACATTGGATTATAATTTTCTGACCCTCAGATTACAATTGTTTGGATTCTGCCTTGTACTTCAGCCTGTGTTTTCCCGTTGACTCTGCCTGCCTTCTGTTCTTGTGAATTGTATTACGGAATTGTGCCTGCCTCTGAGTTTACCTGTGCGCTGGCCCTTGCCTGCCTGACCTCCCTTCTGGTTATTGTAGTACGCTCTGCATATTTGGAAACCCGTGTCTGCCCCTGAACATTACAGTGGAAAAATCTTTTAACCCTTTGTTTGTAGCCTGTCTCCCAAATGCACAAGACACTGCCTTTATAATATGTGCAGAGCAGAGGTGGATTATAGTGTCTCTTTCAATTATTTTTTGGTGCGTCTGTATTGAAGGGTCAGTTGGGCTTTGTCAAGACATGAATTTATGCTTTCTTTGTTAAAAGCTAGAAGTACACTTTGGATCAATGGCCAACTATAGTCCATCTCTACATGCTGGACTCTGTTTACTGTTACCTTTTTATTTTTGGTCACAGTCTGCATTAGCCAAAAGGTCACATTGGGCACCGTGTGATCATTTGTCACCATCTCAATCACAGGTAGAGGAGGTTTGTTTCTGCCTTCTCCAGGCAAGGTGAGGCTGTAGTATAAAACCCTTTTTTGTTATTTGGTATCTTGCATACAACCCCACCAGTGGCGTCCAAATACAACTTAACAGGTTTTTTTTTACACAAATGATGAACAGCAATGCCAATGCCTGTCTCAGTGTACAAATGAACAGCATAGGGATCGACTTGCAGGTGCTGTATATAACCAGGACAAAAAGTAAAGTTCATGTCACATTCTTTATTAATCTTTTGTGCAAGCACCAATTCTAAAATGATGTCATCATGTAGTTGTGTGCTGCGGTGGAACTCTGAACTGATCACCTTTAAAACGTCTTTAGACAGACTCCTTGTGATGTTCCCTGCTAGTAATTCATTCACAGGGGTCTCTAAGTTTGGAGTAATAGTCATTACTGACACCTTTATGAAGGGTTTTAGCAATTCTTCCTCTTTTCAAGTAGGTGGCAGGGCGGGATTTCACCTCAGATTTGTTGTGTTTGACATCACCAACACGTGTTACATGTAGGTCTACTGTTTCACATCCTTTTGATGTTTTTTTCTTTATTTGGAAGTGGTAAAGGGCTTTGCAGGTCTTGAATGAACAGACTGCCTTGACAAATAAATAGGGCAACTTTTCTTATGGCTATGCCTTACCTTGATGTGCTGATATTTGAATATCAGAGTGCAACAAGGATTTCTTTTTGAATTGTCGATACAATACATCTGTCCATGGCTTCTTCAGGTGGTGGGTACCAGACAATGGTTTTATTTTGTTCCATGTCTTTTTTTCTTCAATGGTGAAGGATTTAGCTTCCGGTGTGGTCTTTCTATATTTAGTATTTAGACCCTTTATATTTTTACATCATGCTTGTCAATCTTTTCTCTGAAAAGTATTTTCTCTCTTCCTCAGTTCTTCCTTCATTATCCTGAATGACTTTTCCCTCTCTCTCATTTCCTTCTGTACTGTCCTGAATTTCCTATCCCTCAATTCCCCCTATATTAGGAAAGAGGGTGGTACATTTAACTATTTTGTTCTAGTTCACCATCACAATTGTGACCTTTTCAATTAATGGAATACAAGTTAAGAGCAAAGTCCTGCAGACACTGGGGGCCTGATTTACTAACACAAGTGCAGTTTGCGCTGCGTCTGTTTATGCGAGTTCGGTAATTGCGCACGCTATGCTTCCACATTTAGCGTGGTATTTATCAAACCCGATACCCATTACGCAATCAGCGCATACTCCGCCCTCCATTAGCGCGCCTCTAAAAGCGCAAACAATGGCCCCGTACGCATCTATCA
>JACXGM010038512.1:0-10817 GCA_016801145.1 Umbra pygmaea
AACGATCAATATTAACCACATTTCTCTCTCATATTGCTCATCATAACCACTGAAAATTATAAAAACAACTAACACAAATTTTATTTTATTTTTTATTTTATATTTTTTTTATTATGCTGATCCGAAAAATGATCCGATCCGTGACTCTGATCCGAAAACCGATCCGATCCGTGAGTTTCATGATCCGTTGCACCCCTACAAGACAGTAGTCAATAATCCACGCCTTTCCCTAGTCGAGGTTGCATATATATACACTAAACTAACCTAACCCTAACCAGCCATGTACCGCTGTTCGTAATGTGTAATCAAACCAATCTCCTCTATACAGCTGTCCCTACACAACACTCTATTTCCCATCAACCCCGGCTAGGGAGAGGCATGGCTAACCCCTAAAGGGAATAATACAACATAAGAACATATAAACATGAAAAGGAAACACAAACACCATGCCTAGCACTGATTAGAATGAACATAAACATAATAAACTGAACCCAATATAGTATAAATGAACATAATAGGAAGTGAACATATTCATGTCTCTCTTAATAAATGGAGTCCATATCTCAGTTCATGTCCACATGATAAGTAAGATATCTGGACTTTGAAAAACATTTTAATGGTTTTACCATGTAGTACTGAACACTAAAAAAACACGATTGTATGGCTTAAAATTTTCCTTATATTTTGCTGCTGTTGCAACTTCCATTATTGTGGATCTAAGTTATTGCATATTATTGACGGTGATCTCATTGTATATTTTATCTTTGACATGACTCAGTGATTGAGCTGTAAATGCTGTATGAGTTTTTTGATGTACTATGTTTTTAGTATAAGCATGTGTGTCATAATTTGTAGAGCCATCCTTGATTGCAGATATGTCTCCTCATGGGAATTCAATATGTTGCCATCTTTTCCACCCAGTAACAGCCCTTGCGATATCACTGATTGAGTGGAGAGAAGAAAGCAAAGAGGAGCCAAGGGACAACAGAATAAAAAGGAGGTGCCTTATCAGTAGCTGTCCTTCTTCAGCAGCTGTCCTTTTTTTGTAGCTAACCTTCATCAGTAGATGTCTGTCAGTAGCCATCATTTGCCAGTAGCCTTCCATCGTCAGATGTTCGTCAGTAATTATCCTTCGTCAGTAGCTGTATGTCTTTTGCCATAGCTGTCCTTCATCCCACCTCTTTTATGTCAGTAGCTGTCCTTCGTCAGTAGCTTTCCTTCATCAGTATATGTTCTTCATCAGTTGCTGTCCTTTGTCAGTAGCTGTCCTCCGTCAGTAGCTGTAGTTTGTCAGTAGCTGTTCTTCATCTATAGATGTGTTTCGTCCACAGCTGTCCGTCATCCGTAGAATTCATTTGTTAGTTGCTGTCCTTCGACTGTAGCTGTCTGTTTGTCAGTAGCTGTCCTTTATTATTAGCTGTTCTTTGTCAGTAGTTGTTCTTCGTCCACAGTTGTCATTTGTCAGTTGCTGTCTTTCATAGGTTGTTGCCTCTCCTTCACTAGTAGCTGTCAGTCTGCAGCTGCACTAATGGAGGGAATATAGAAAGATGCCATCCTGTTGAAAGGTAACATCTATTGGTAACAAAAAAGAGTGCTCCTTGCCAGGCAAGTCCCAAACTGAGTTATCTTTTGATTTCGCTGCAGCTCTGCGGCTGTAGATGTTCTGTCACATACCCAATATAGTGTGTTATTGCGGCTGAGCGCTTCAGGATCACAGTTACGTCCTAACTGGAATCCTGTTCTTCACATAAACCCTGGTCAAAAATAGTGCACTATAAAGGGAATAGAATGCCATTTGAAACAGGACAGAACTCTGTACTCAATCAATCAAGTTTATTTTAAAAAGCCCTTTTTACATCAGCTGTTGTCACAAAGTGCTTATACAGAGATACCCTGCCTAAATCCCAAAGAGCCAACAATAAGATGCTCTGCTCTTGCTTATCATTTCAAGGTGATAGATTGGTGAGTCTGTACAGCAAGTGAAGCCAAGAATATGGAAATGCACCCTGATGGGATATTTAGCCTTTCCTACAAAGAGGTTGAATATAAAATGAACCACTCAGTAAGTTGGTTTTGTTGATGACATTCTTGACTTTATGCAGGAATTCAACAGAACACATTTATTTTTTAAATCCTGGATTTCAAGCATTCTAAGACTTTTTAACTGTTCACATTTTTTTTTCATTTATCCACTTGAAAAAAAAATCGGGTGCAATACAAATATTTGTATTATTCTTAGAAATGCATTGAGCATGGTTCCAAGAAATGCAATGGCTCACTATTTTGAACAGAATGTCTGTGAATCTTGGAAAAGGAATGACTGTGTGTTTCATAGATATGTGTTTATAAGTCTGCCATGTCTTTGGTAGTTAAAAACAAAGTGAGACAATGCTTAGATGAACATGACTGTAGGATTTTTGTGAAGACAGAGCGGATAAAATGCTGATAACAAGCTTTTGGGGAACTACCAAATGTAATTGATTCAAGGTGCATCCCAAATTGCATACTATTCCACATAATGCTTGGGTCCAATAGCCGTTAGTAAATGGCATTCTACAGGAAAGAATAAGGTGGTATTTAGAACACGACAGAGATATATCCAACACTAACAGATCCACATCTGCTTGTTTGAAGAAGACATGTTTGAAAGGAACTAAAGAGGACTGAAGCCAATGAACACTACGCCTTATTTCAAGTGGTCCTCAATGATAGCCTCAGCTGAAACTGCAATGAAAAAGGCCCTTTGAACTCATAAAATACCTCTGATATATTCAAAGGCCCTTAAGTGTTAGTCCAGATTGATTTGCTGTGGACATTTAAATTACACCCCTATAACTTTCAGTATAGGCCTATATGAATGGAAGAGTCAAATGTTTTACTATATCAAACTATATATGCCAACACCTATTACAATTTCTATACATTACATAAAGACCTTTTCACAAATATAGTATAAAGTGCTACCAGTATGAGAATTTATTTCCCAAAGTCCTTTGGATGGTTGATCATCCAGAATATTTAATCTCATTATGGTTTAACATTATAGGCACCATGTTCAAAAGGATGAATTAATCTATGTTTTAATTATCGAACTATTGTAATGATTTATTTATAAACGTTTCAGATATTGCCATGTGAGGTAGGGGCTGTGGGTAAAGAAACAGTATCTGGTAGGAAGTTCCTATGTAAAGCAGAACATCTCCTTGACATAGATTTCATCAGGCCGTTGATTGTGGCCAGTGAAATATTGTCTCCCCCTTTATTTCAATGGCTGTGCAAAGTTGCTGCATATTGTCTGGGTTCATTGGTAGTACATTTGCATTTCATCCTCATGTTTGTCATTCATCTTTGCTGAACGAAGCAGCCCTCGTCGGCCTCAGGCAACAGAGTTCGGTATAATCGATCATCGCCCAAGGGGTGGCCACCTCAAATATACATATACTAAAGCTGAAACTTTACTACCACTACGCCAGGAGGGTTCGCAGCACTCACCTTTCCACAAACCCCAGCACATTTCTCTTCATGCCCTCATTGAAAATGAATGAGGGCAGAACTTCTATTGCTGAATCTGCTGTTGACAACAATAGCTTGTAAGTTTTTTTTCTGTGGTAAAGTGAGTCGACCCTTAGGGAATATAGAGGACTGTTGAAATAAGACTAGTGGACTTTCATATTGGAAACTGCAGATACCAAGAACCTCTGAAGCAACGTTTCAAATTGCACTCTAGAACTTATACATTATACCATGAGCCCTTGTTTACAGTGGCAATGATAGGGTGGTATTTGGCACACAGACACAACATCAGATTATTTTCTGGGTTTAAAAGTGATTCAACAGTCAAACCAATTGGGTTTCCAACAAACTGGGAGCTGCTATGTCGGAGGGACAGCACAAATGTATCCATGTGGAAAAATATACGCAATGACAGATATATCTATACACATGAAGAGGGAGACAAGCATGACATGTAAATTGTCCAAATGTATTCAGTTTGAGGAGAAATAAAGGAGATCCACATATTCCACATCTCTTTTTTTGCTTGTTCTCGCTCTATCGCTACCTTGCTTTATTTTTTTCTCTTACCACTCTGCAATTCTGTTTGTACTAAACATGTGAAATGCCATTGCAATAATTTGAATGAATTTGAACGTACTGATTGGTTGTCAATTTCAACAAAGAGCTGTATTTATTTATTTTTCTCCATGTTTTTTATGCTGTGTAGGATGGTATGGTGTGTGTAATTGTGTGGGTTCACCTTTTTTTTTCCGATGTTATGACTGCATATTTTTGTTTATGCAGGGCTCACCTGCAAAATATAGAGTACCAGTCAAAGGTTAATGTAATGTACATGTGAATGTATACAGAAGTGATGCCCTGTCACAGCTCAGGCTGCGGCAGGTTCCAATCACAACATGTTTGACTGATTGCCTAATTGTTATGTGTGCAGTTTCAACCAGACAATGACATCATTTCCCACCAATCACCTGTCTTGTTTAAGGTTCACTGTCATCAGCTGTCAGCAGTCAATCCATCACCTGTGTATATAGTTTCTATGTTTTCAGTTGTCGTTGGCGGTTAGATTAGATTAGATCGATCTTTATTAATCCCGATAGGGAAACTGGTTTGCCACCAACCATACGACCATCAAACACAACATACAACTAACAGACAGATACATAAATAATTCTGCATTAGGAGACTAATAGACCCTGATGAAACCCAATTTGAAAAAATAAGTAAATAATTCGATTTCACAGTTCAATAAATATATAAACAAAATTAATTAAAAAAAAAAAAAAATTAAATTAATTAATTAATTAATTAAAAACTAATAAATTGTTATAAAAAAGTTATTTTACCTGTAGGGTGAGTCTTTTCTAAGAATGCCTTTGCATCGTTTGTTGTTTTGTCAATACTGTTCTAATGTCATGCAGGCATGTAAAATGCTCAATCTGTGTCGCACCATCATAAGAGTGATATGAGTATTCGTCCTGAGAAGGCTTAAGTTTATGAAACTCAGTTATTGCTCAGTCTGTGTTGTAGTATGATAAATTAGTGATTGTTGTCTTGCAGGCATAACATTTTGATATTTTTGGGCAGCACTGTCACCCATGTTATTATATGACTGATTACAGCTCAGCTGTTAAAAAGGGATAAATCACATCAGGGTCATCATTTATGAATGGTGTTGTTGTATTGAAAATTCTTCCAGTGAGGAGTGAGGTAAGGAGGGTGGAAGACCAGGGGTTTCATTTCAGGTTCCTGTGGGTGAGTTAAGGAGGGTGGATGACCAGGGGTTTCATTTCAGGTTCCTCTGGGTGAGTTAAGGAGGGTGGATGACCAGGGGTTTCATTTCATGTTCCCGTGGGTGAGTTAAGGAGGGTGAACAAGTGGGGTAGATTTTGAGCAAGGAGAAATCTCTGTTAAAATTAAGAGGTAAATTATGTTCAAACCATCCTGCAGTGTTTTTTAGTGGTCCATATTTAGGGCAGAGACAAACAAGTAAATTATGTTTAGACTTTAGGATTGTAGTAATATTTCTCACATTAAGTGTACTAGCTTGATTTAGTCAAATTTGATATAGATTGTACGTATTGTCATGTAAACCCTGAGGGCATGTGGTCACTCACCAAAGTCAGGCTTAAGACATGAGGGTGGATGTGTTGTCCCATCAATTGGAGATGGCGGATCTGTGGAAGCACTCAAATATTTCAGTAGTGCTCCTACAGGAATGCAGATCAGTCGCACATTATTCTATATATCAAATGATTGTTCCTCTGTGCTGGTAATCATTATATATTTAGTAGTGACTAAGTAAATAATGAATAATGTCTCTAACACTCTACGTTGTGCCTTCATGTTCTTGTCTTCTGGTTTTCTCGTTTTCTTTGCAGCCGATTGTTAGGTGCTCGTGTTAGATGCCATCTCTCCTGCTTCCTCCCTGCTTTCTAGCATCAGCAACGTGCTGGAATTTTAAACATGCCTGCTCCTATTAGCTTAGCTTACAACAGACGTTTTTAAGGCTCACTCGCGCTCCATCACTGCTTGTGCAGAGTGAAAATGCACAGCGCAAAACACCCTAACTGAAAAATTCTGATTCATTTTTTAAATTAAATTAACTGAAGAATGATCCTACCATTCCTCCCATGACAAGGCAGTATACAGTATGTAAGTTTTTCTGTAAATATTTGTATTCAGTATGTCAAATTGTTACATTATTTTATAATACGTAAGTGTTCTCTACATACCACTTGGTGGTTTACCTGGCTCAACCTCATAGACAACATGACTAATAAGCATAATTAAATGGGATTTATAGGGTGTGTCACAAATTGCATGCTATTCTTCAGATAATCCTCTTGGCTCTGGTCAAATGTTGTCCTCAACAAATGAAATACGGGGCCATTCAGGATTCCCCGTAAGCTATGTTGAACAGGTTGTGATTTCAAAAGAAATTATTTTACTGTTTTCTTATTAATCAGCTGTCAAGTGGATTATTTGTGTCGCTACACCTCATTTACCAGCCTACAGTCCTTCAAAGCTTTTTTTTGCATTCAATAGATACCAGCCATTCGAGTTCCACCACGGTTTTATTTCTTTCCTTATCATAGTGATTGATTGGATTCTGAATTTGAAGTGAAACTTGTTACTAACTTGTATCTATCCACTGAGAATCTATAACTACTTGGCTCGGGTTACAAACAGAGATAAAAGAAGCGATGTCTTAGAACCAGGCGTTTCAACCCTATCCTGGGTGACGTGCAGCCATTACATGTTTCTGTGCTTTTACAGAGATTGCACGCCTGATTTAACGTATGAACCAATTGTCACTCTCTTAATTAAGTGAATACGTTAACAAAAATGTGAAACATATCCTGGTTCCCAAGAGAGAGGTTTGAGAAATGCTCTGTTAGAAATAGAAGACAGGACACAGATACAGAAGACATAATTTAACTTTCATGAATGGATCCTTTGAATACATGCCTTTGGATTAGAGGCCCAGAATATATTTTACAGTCTACAGTATACAGTACATTGTGAAATACATGTGTAAGATGCTGGAGATACAGTATGTCCTTCGTGATATTTCCTATGACTTTCTCAAAAGTGTAGAGCAGTAATATTTAATGTGTGTTCATCATTATTATGTAAACCATGTAAGGTGATGCAAATGTTTTCAACAAAGTCTATTAAAACATTTCTGGCACCATGAAGATAAAAGAAGGACAGGAGAGATATGTAAATGCAGCATTAATGAATGATTTGATGGTAACAATAAGACTGAGAATTGAATAGTACAGGGAAATAGATATACTTCACAATGTAAAATTAATGATCATATTAAACATGGCATGTGGCTTCAATTACAATAGCTTATTAATGTTAAAAAGACATCAATCTGGTCTTATAACTGACTTGTACAGTTACAAAACACAGGGGTGGACAAAAATATGCCTATTATAGTCCTGCAGCCTAAGGAGCCAAACAAAATACATAAACAAAAATGTAATGACAGGATTTGAATATTACATTTGGGTTTAAGTGGAGGCAATGTAAGCATCCATTCAAAAGTTATTAATCAGTATGCTTGGTCAATACAAACAAACGCCTACTCACACACGATTCAAAATTAATCTCAAGCCCCAACTTCTCCTGTGAAGTAATTTACGTTTTACACCGAATGCAAGTTTGCTTTACAGTACAGGAGGTATTACAAAAAAGGTACCCTATTGCCTCTCTCCATCTCTGTGACAGTCACATCAGCATTTTCTGCTGAACCGCCATCCAGAAGAGGGGCTAAGAGGGGGATATGATCAAAGTTATGTTTTTCTTCAGCTCCCAGCAGAACTCCCGACTAGAGATGTGTTCCGACAGATGTCAGTTACATTCTAAAAAGGGACTCAGGATTCCATTACCCACAATTCTATCAGGGTAGAGAACCCATTGGCAATGTTTGTTTGACTGTATGGAGCTACAGAGATGGGCCCTATCTTCTCTTCAGCAGTGTCGTTCCTGTGTTCCAAATAGCAACCTATTACCTATGTACAGCACTATTCTTTGGCAATAAGAGTTTGGTCAGAAGTTGCATATGAAACCGGGAATCGATTGCCATTTGCGTTGCCAACCGCGGCAGTCTGGCTCAGCTGAAATGTCTGCAGAATACATTAAAGGCATGTGGAGTGCAGAGACATCTCACTATATTTTTGTAGTGAATTACTATCTATCACTTATATTTTCCATACAATCCAGCAACGACTTGACATGTAAAATAATTCTAGGAGTGTAGATCCCCACTGAAAATGTGTTTGTTTCTAAATGCCAGGAAATATTCTCTAAGAAGTGAAAATTATTTTCATCATACTATAAACTTTTGGTTGTTTTATTTGTTGAGTTAACTCTGTCTCTTAATTCTTTTAATTCTAAAGTTTTGAAAACCAGTCATGAGATCTTGAGCTTTTTGATCATATTTGCATTGAAAAAAACACTTTGGGTATAAAACACAACCCCTCCTAGGGCATGCGTTGGGAGGGATGTGATTTACCCAACAGACATTAAGATACTAAAGCATATTTAGGGATCTAAAATCTGATAGTGTCAACATATTATCAACCATTAATGTATGCTGCATGCAGGCGATTAATTAAAAAGACTCAGTGCAAGGTTAAACATTTCAGTCAGTAGTTGTGAAATTGTTGTTCATTAGTCAAAATGGGTCCCAATTTATCAACCGTACATCTCAGAAATTCTCCCCAAAAAATGTACTCAGGAAACTATTTTAAAAACCTGAGGTATGTTATATGCCAACATATTTCTAGTTTTCTTTTACTTTTCAGATGCATGTTTTACTTTTAGCCTATATTAGTCCTTCCATTTCATTGCACCTTCACATTTCGTTGCATGGATTGTGAGAACATTCCACACATTCCATATATTCCATAGCGGTTTAAATTATATTCAAATGTTCATGGTTAAAAGGATACTTCACTGATTAGCATTAAGCTGTGTGTCAGTTGAAACCTGGTAGTATTTTCGAATGACCGTGCTTCCCTGACACGAGAAATATCTCTATTGTTTGTTTGGAAAAAATGCCTCCAATGGTGCAAAAATCAATGTTTTCAAGTTTTTGCTCTCCAGGATATACAACATGGTAAACTGGGCCAAGCACAATGACCACTTGGCCTATCAAGGGTTCAATCTCTTTGTTGTCCATACGTACTCAAGGTTTTGGTGGTCGGTCAAGATGAGAAATGGGTGTTTAGCCACCTCGAGCCAGTGCTTCCATGCCATCAAAGCTTGACAACTGCTACCAGCTCACGGTCATCAACGTCATAGTTACGCTCGGCGGAAATCAGCTTCAGAGAATAGAAGGCACAGGGATGAAGCTTAGCAGGAGTGCCTGACCTCTGCAACAGCACCGCCCCCACCTTGGCCTCGGAAGCATCCACCTGCACCACGAAAAAATGGTAAAAAAAATGGTAAATGGACTGCATTTATATAGCGCTTTTTCTGACCAACCATGGCCACCAAAGCGCTTTACATTGCCTCACACTCACCCATTCATTCACACATTCATACACCGACGGCGGTGTCAGCCATGCAAGGCGCCAGCCAGCTCGTCGGGAGCAGCTGGGGTTAGGTATCTTGCTCACGGACACCTCGACACTTGGTCAGGAGGACCCGGGGATTGAACCACCAACCTTCCGATTGCTGGACAACCTACTTGACCCACTGAGCCACTGCCGCCCCGGTGAACGATAATGATGGATCAGGGTGGGCCTCAGGTGTCTAGCCAGCCTGGTCAGGCTTAGGCAGTGCAACGATAACAGCCGCAACCTTGCCAAAACCAAGAATGAACCTCCTGTAATAGTTGCCGAAACCTAGGAAGCATTGTACTGCCTTTACCGTGGTCGGGGTTGGCCAATTACGCACGGCTTCAATGGGGTCTGCTTCCATCTCCACCCCAGTGACGGAAATGTGGTATACAAGGAAAGAAACAGACTGCTGGAAAAAAGGAACTTCTCACTTTAGATGTATAAGTCATGCTCCAGCAGTCTCTGAAGCACACGGTGGACCAAAGAGACATGTTGTTTGGGCGTGGCCGTAGACACCAAAATATCATTGATATACACAACCACAGCACGACTCAACATGTCCCTGAAGATCTTGTTCATGAACGATTGAAACACTGACGGAGCATTCATAAGACCATACGGCATGACCAGATATTCGTAATGGCTGGTCATAGTGTTTAAACGCTGTCTTATGCTCATCTCCTCTGATACATCTGTGTGTTATGTTTGTGTGTATGTTACATCTGTGCGTGTGTGACCTCTGTGTTACATTGGTGTGTATGTTACATCTGTGTGTGTTACGTCTGTGTGTATGTTACGTTTGTGTGTATTTTACATTTGTGTGTGTTACGTCTGTGTATGTTACGTCTATGTGTATGTTACATCTGTGTATTACGTCTGCATGTTTGTTACATCTGTGTGTGTTAAATCTGTGTTACATCGGTATGTACGTTATGCCTGTTTGTTAAGTCTGTGTATATTACATCTGTGTATGTCACATCTGTTTAAATGTGTGTTATGTCTGTGTTTTTTACGTCTGTGTGTTATGTCAGTGTGTGTTATGTCAGTGTGTGTTATGTCAGTGTGTGTTATGTCAGTGTGTGTTACGTCGGTGTGTGTTACGTCGGTGTGTGTTACGTCGGTGTGTGTTACGTCGGTGTGTGTTACGTCGGTGTGTGTTACGTCGGTGTGTGTTACGTCGGTGTGTGTTACGTCGGTGTGTGTTACGTCTGTGTGTGTTACGTC
>JACXGM010038513.1:0-10817 GCA_016801145.1 Umbra pygmaea
ATAATATTGGCAAAAGAGAAAGAGGGTTAATAATGAAAGAGAAAGCAAATAATCATCATTTTACAGGAATACAGTTACCTGATCTTTTGAATTTCCTGTTGGAACTGCTGGATGCTCCCTTTGATATGGACCGAATCAATGTTCTTCTTCTGGAGCTTGGCATAGAGGAAGTCCACATGTGGCATGATGTGATGATAAATTTCCAGAAAGAACTTAAAGTCCTGATCCTCCAGTAGCATGGCCAAGGCTCCTGCTTCTCTGACAGTATTGGGGTCAAAGTCACCAGAGTCTTGTATGCTCTCAAAACAGCGAATGAGATCCTCTCTGTTTTCAAAAATACAGTATTTAAGGCACGGCTATGAAAGTTCCACCTGATGTTGCTGGATCTTGGCAGTCTATGGGCAACCACATTATCCAGAAAACATGTCCGCTTGGGTGACTTGGAAAAAAAGCTGGCAAATCCACCAAGGTTTGAAAAAAAAATTCTGACCTTGGATATGTGAGAGGTGGCCTGTTGCATTATCAGGTTGAGCAGATGTGCGTAGCAGTGGATGTAGTGGCCATTTGGGTACACATCTTGTATTTTCCTCTGTACACCTGCCGTGGCACCCCTCATCACGCTGGCCCCATCATATGCCTGGCAGATGAGCTTACTTTTCTGATCCTCAGGAGCAGCAAGACGCTCTTTTAGTGCACTAGCAATGAACTCAGCTGTAGCTGACTGCAGAGGGATGAACTCAAAAAATCTTTCCTGCACATTGTTTTTGTCATCGATGTAGCGCAGTACAAGCACAAGTTGTGACTGTGTTGCAATATCTGTCGTTTCATCTGCCTGGATAGATAGAAAATCACTTGTCTGGACTTCTTTGATTATTTCTTCCTTAGTAACAGACAACATACAGTCCAGTAGCTCGTTCTGTATAGTTTTTGATGTTCCTTTAAATACAGTGGCGCTGTCAAGGTGCTCTTTCAAAGCTCCATCAAGAGAGGCAACAAAATCCACCAACCCGCGAAATATCCCGGGGTTATCTGAACTCTCACTCTCATCATGGCCACGTAAAGCCAACTTAAAGGCTCCACAAAATTTCAGTCTATTTATCTGGACAGTATGTGTCGATTTTTTGTTACCTCTTCATTGTGCTTTCTAATGCCAATCCTGTAGCCTTCATCTAGTTGTTCAGCAATGCTAACTATGCCAAAAAACGTTAGCTTCATGGTATTATCAAGATGGCTGTGTCAACTTTCGTGACGTTTACATTTTTCAGAGAGATGTTTTAGGTCTCTTACCCCCGTTGTTGTCCACAAAACCTCAGTGCCGACACTTTGAAATAAAAGACAGGGAAAGCAAAACAATGCATTGCTAACATCGCATCCAGCCAGCCAACTCCGTTTCGCATAACAAGAGCGTGTGAATCCCCGGTTGTAGCTTCGTCCTCGGTCACTGGCCTGCTGCTGGATTTTTAAGTCGGGTTGTTCCGGTCCAAGATCCTTTACTCTCTTTTTATCTTCCAGCGAACGCCTTATGAAAGTTTTTTTTGTAAATCAATGATAGAATTTGGTTTAACTGCTGCCATTATCTCTACGAACGTGATTTGTGTGATCTTGCGCGTTTAGCGGCAAAGACTGTGAAATTGAATGACAGGCGTCGAGAGTCAATGAAATTGGATTAAATCACATATATAAAATTCTGATTTGCCAGGGACGCAACGAGCTGCGCCTGGAGGCGTATCTTCAAGAAACCAATTAGAGACCAGCCTTAGGTCACATGCTTGCCAAAAGTTTAAGGACTCACATAGGGATTCATTTGTCCGGCGTCCTTCGAACATGAAACGCATGAATCATATTGTATTTACATAGAAAATAGTTAACCGATTAAAACGTTTTTTTTAATAAAATGCTTAGGCTGTTACTACCAGCCTGCACATCGCACGAGTAAACTATTTTATTTTTATTTTTAATTTATATTATCTTTGTGTTTAATTATGAAATGCATTTATTCTTCCTGAGTTGTAATGAGGGCGGCGCCCTTGCGCCCTTTATTAACAAGCCGCTACTGCAAGAATGGTAGTATATACATTTAATGGTGGCAAGTCAGTTACAAAGTCCATAGCCACATGTGACCAGGGTCGGTTTGGTACGGGTAAAGGTAAAAGCTTACCTTCCGGTAACTGACGAGGTGTCTTTGATTGTGCGCATGTAGGACAAGACATAACGTAATCGGCCACATCCTCTTTCATTGAAGCCCACCAATACTTCTGGGACAGAAGCTGTAGGGTCCGTGTTATACCAGGGTGTCCGGTACTGAGGGATGTGTGGCACCAACGTAAAAGCTGAGGTCGGACAGTGGCTGGCACGAATGTTTTTCCCACAGGAGTCTCCAGGGGGGCAGGATCTGTGATCAGGGCATCTTGAATGAAATTGTCAATATCCCATTGAATGGGTTTTACCAGGCATGTAGACGGAAGGATGGGTTCAGGACTCTCTGGTTTGGTGGAAGGATCAAACAGGCGAGACAGGGAATCAGCCTTGATCTTTTCCCCTGGAATGTAAGACACAGAGAATTTAAAACGGTTGAAAAACAGTGACCATCTAGCCTGGTGTAAGTTGAGTCTTTTTGCGTTTTTCAAGTATTCCAAATTGTGATGGTCCGTCAGGACCACAAAAGGGTGTCTTGCTCCCTCTAGCCAGTGACGCCATTCTTCTAAAGCCAATTTGATGGCCAGGAGTTCACGGTTGCCCACGTCATAATTTCGTTCGGCGGGACTCAGCTTACGGGAGAAGAACGCACAGGGATACAGTTTGGAATCCGTTCCCGAACGTTGGGATAAAACAGCCCCCACTCCGACTTCAGAGGCGTCCCTCCACAGTGAAAGGTAGATCGGGGTTAGGCTGTACTAGAACCAGAGCAGAGGTGAAACGCTGTACCATAATATGGAAGGCCGTCAGGGTGTCCTCAGTCCAGGAAAAAGCTGACGTTCTGAGGTGTGACAAGGAGTGCAGAGGTGCTGCGATGGAACTGAAATTGCGAATGAATTTTCGGTAATAATTGGCGAATCCCAAAAAAACGCTGAAGGTATTTTCCGTTGCGCGGCAGTGGCCAATCACGCACGGCGTCTACATTCCTCTCGTCCATTCGGACGCCACCGGGCGTGAGTATAAATCCCAAGAAGGAGACCGTAGACACATGGAATTCACTTTTTTCCGCTTTGACGTAAAGGTGGTTTTCCAGAAGACGTTGAAGCACCTGTTTGACATGGCTGACATATTCAGACAAGGAAGAGGAGTATATCAGGATATCATCGATGTAAACAATCACGAACCGGTCCAGCATGTCATGGAAAACGGCGTTCATGAACGATTGAAACACCGCTGGGGCATTGGTCAGTCCATACGGCATGACTTTGTACTCATAGTGGCCGTTGTGCGTAATGAACGCAGTTTTCCACTCGTCCCCTGGTCGTATCCGAACCAGATTATATGCGCTGCGGAGGTCCAGTTTGGAATAAATGGTTGCAGATCCCACTTGTTCCAGCGCTGCAGAGATCAAAGGCAACGGGTACCTATGTTTGATGGTGGCTTCATTTAGTCCGTGATAGTCAATGCAAGGACGAAGACCCCCATCCTTTTTCTTTACGAAGAAAAAGCTGGAAGCCGCGGGAGATGTCGACGGTCGTATGAAGCCTTGTCGCAGTGATTCCTTCACGTACTCATTCATGGCCTCTTTTTCGGGCAGCGACAAGGGGTAGATCCTTCCCTTTGGGTAGACAGCGTCAGGGATCAGGTCAATGGCCCAGTCCCATGGTCTGTGTGGGGGAAGGAAAGATGCCTTTTCTTTGGAGAAGACTGTGCGGTAGTCTGAATAGTCATTGGGTATGTACGTTGCGGGTTTTGGGTGGCACTCCTCCACGGAGGTGGCAAGGCAGGGAATATTTAAACATGTCTGTTGGCAACCCTTGCTCCAGGCGGTAAGTTCTCCTGTGGACCATGAAATTATGGGGTTGTGGGCGCAGGGCCATGGAAATCCCAGAATGAGCCTCTCCCGAGAGGAAGACAACACCAAGAATTGTATGCATTCCGTATGTAATAATCCCACTCGAAGGTTGATGGGGCTAGTTTGATGAGTGATGTACCCGTCTCCGAGGGGCTGGCCATCCAGGGCTTTAATCCTTAGAGGGAGAGGAAGAGCGATTAATTCAACCCCTAGTGTTTGTGCCAGGTCACAAGCAATGAAATTGCCCGCTGCACCAGAGTCAACTAAACCTTGGGTGGTGATGACATTGTCATTTACCGATAGGGTGACAGGTAAGTCGAATTGGTGTTTCATAGGCAAGGTAGGAGGAACATCTCTTACCTGTCCCTTGGAGAAGGGAGAAGACATTCCGGATTTAGATGGGCACACAGGGCAGGACTGGAGCAGGTGTTGTGATCCCCCGCAATACAGACAGAGGTGCTCTCTGATCCGTCTCTGTCTTTCTGTAGGTGTCAGCGGAGATCGTCCCAGTTGCATGGGTTCGGGTTCGGATACGGAGCTTGGGGTCAAAGGAGGTGCAGGTCCAAGACGAGGCAACCTATTGTGGGTTTTGTCAGAGAGAAGATGGTCAATGGAAATGGACATGGAGATGTACTGGGTAAGGTTGGTCTGGTCCCCTCTACAAGCCAACTCCGTCTGGAGTTCTCTAGACAATCGTCGTCTATACACGGTTAGCAGAGCCGTGTCGCTCCAACCGCTGCCGGCGGCTAGAGTGCGAAACTCCATAGCGTAATCAGCCGCAGATCTCTTCCCCTGTCTTATGTCACATAGTTGATCGCCTGTGCTGCGCCCTGTCAAGGGATGATCAAACACATCTGTGAACAATTGTATAAAGGCCCGTTCGGAATTCGATTCCGGAATATTCACCGACCACAAAGCCATAGCCCAATCCAGTGCCCTGCCAGTTAATAGTGATATATGAAAATCCACCTTGTGACGGTCCGTCAGGAACTGGTTAGGATGGTGATTGATGTATAGGGCACATTGCATAAGAAAGCCCTCAAATTTGCCGGGTGTCCCATCATATTTGTTGGGCATAGCTATATTAGGAGGAACGGGAGATGGTACCTGTGGTCCAAGAGTTCGAGAAGGGAGAGAGGGTTGACGGAGCAGATGGCATAATTCGTCAATCCTTTCCTCCTGTTTTTTCAGACGGGCATTCACAGCAGCCGGATCCATACCGTATATATATGCGGTGAGGTATTCTGTAATGAATAAGACTCTGAAACAGAATATTCACAATTATGAATATTTAATGTAGATGATACGAGTCTTTGATATAATGTGCAGGCAGAGAATGGTCAGAAAGGACAGGCAGCAGGGCTATACACTGGGCGTGGTAGTCGAGGTAGGCTAGGGTTCGATACACAGGCTGGGAAGTCAGGGCAGGCACTGGTCGTTACACGGGAGTTCTTCGAGAGGGAGCAGGCAGGATGGAGTCGGGAGAGCAGGCAGGATGGAGTGGGGAGAGCAGGCAGGAGTCGGTACACTGTGGGTAGAATAGATGAAGGCAGAGGCACAAAGGGAATTCCGAAGGCAGGTAGAAAATCCAAAAATAAGGTCAGACCAGTAAATGCAAACGTGAATATTTCCAAAGGCTTAGTACGTGCTTCAAGCGAACAACAATACCTCACAACGAGTGAGAGACATTGGGTTGCTTAAATACTGTCAGATAGGGAAACAGGTGTTAGTACTCTGGTGATTGGGACCGGGATATGGGGATGCGTTCAGGACTGTGGTGTTCTTGTGGGTTACCGTTCAGAGAGGTTGCGGTGGACATCAAAGAGGATCGGTCAGACGTTACACTCTGTATTTATCAGGTGCATAATGCATTTGTTAGAACTTATTTTCTTACAGAAAACACATCCAAGTTATTATAAACACCCAACTTGTTATACATACTCAACTTATTTTGATTTGGCAGATGGTTCTGTACCTTAGGGCAATCACACTAACATAGCAATACATTCAATATACATTACTTCCATTCACAAAATGTAGCGGCAGTTAAATATAACAATAATCCTGAGCTCTGAGCCTGAAACACATAACTAAAACCCCCAAGGAAACCACAACCGCTCAGAACCAACAAACCCAGAAAGAACCAAAGAGGTGGAGGCAGGGGCTTCCACAGGTAAGCCTGCTAATCCCTTACAAGATGCGTTATTAACCATGTGACTACATAATGCTGATAGGCCTGAGTCTATCACCTGTCCGTGTGAATGCACGTCACAAAGCGAATAGCAGCACGTCCCACGAAAGGAACCTTATAAGTCGGATCCACAGGGTGACAGCGCTGACACAACAAAATTGCATTAACCACAGCAAGATACAGAAGATCTAAAACACATAAAAAACATGCCAAGGGGAAACGAGGGACTGACTCAGGAACTAGACCGAGCAATAGCCCCTTACACCACACAACAACTGCAACACAACTGCACCATCCCGCTGTTGGCTACTTATGCACCAGATCAGGGGCACGCCAAACCGCCAGCACTGCAATCCAGGCGAAGCCTGCTCAGACTCATATGTTTTTATCTAATTACATATCCAATATTGAAAGTCTGTCGAAGCCAACCCGACCGTCCACTTAGGTTAATAGAAGTAGTATTCGATTACCACATCCGCAGCAAAGTAATGCGAAAGCAGTCACGCACGTCATACGAAAACATGTCCCTCACAACATATGAAATGATTTCTGCCCTTAACCGAAATGGAACACAACAACACACTGGAGTTGCAATCCTGTCAGTAATCTATGGTTGTCTCCCACCCATACATACATAATCAATAATCAAGTCAACCTCACACCTCCCATCATGTAGGACATTACAGAAAAATTGTCAATTTGTCTGTACAATTGACAACATTTTGACATCACTTCCTGTTTTGTTAGCATGTATTGCTGTTTGCTGTTAGCTGCTTGGTTAATTGACAAACTCTTAAACATTATCTAACGCTAAACTCTTTATTTTACGAGTCTACCAACGTACTATTTTACTGTTCACAGTTTTCTTTCAATGTTTTAACCTCGGGACGCTATTTTAGACACAAAAAGGAGTTTCTACCTCAGGAAGCTACATTGGAGCTTCCGCCTCAAAAATAAGTTTCTACTCCGGGACGCTATTGGACACAAGAGGAGTTTCTAAACTACTATGACCAGCCGAAGCTACGTAGCATGTAGTATTGCAGTTGCTGTACTCTCCTTCTTGCTAAAATAGCTAAGTTAGAGGCTCGGCTTCAGACGCAGTTGCCAGGACAGGATTATTCCAGTGTAGAAAAGTATAAGAACGCGTCCGAGCCACCAGGCAGTGTTGAAAGTACCAGTAGTAGTAGATAATTAAACTCCCCCGCACTGTCCTCGAGGCCGGACAACTTGCTCATGGTTGCTGGTAAAAGACGCTGTCGGCCTGCTCAGCTGGAGTTGAATTCTAAACCAGTGACAGACACCTTTAACCGTTTTTCCCCACTGGATTCTGACTCGGCCTGAGTTTTCTCTCTTGGGGATTGAGCGGCAGACACGTCTAAGTAGGTCCAATGACAAAATGAGAAGCTTAGTAATCGGTGATTCTATTACCCATATTATTACACTGAAGAATCAGCCAGCGATTTTGTAGAGGCTAATCCAATGTAGAGGCTAATCTGAGGTTAATGCTAGTGGAATAAAAAATGGGCAAGGCTAGAGAGTATAGAGATATTGTTATTTACGTTGGCACCAACGATATTAGAATGAAACAATCTAATGATTAGCCAGTCTGATAGCTTAGTGGAGTCAGTGAAGATTTCAGTTTTCCTAATTGAGACTGTGTCTGTACCTCGATCCAGGCTGAGTAAGGCTAAACAAGGTGGCGTTCACGTTAGTAATCTTACTAATGTAAAGCCCTCCATTTCTGTCATGAATAAAAACGATTACAATTACAAAAACGACACTAACCTAAAAATGGGTGTAACGCTCCCCTTCCTATGGCAGTCCTGAGTATTCTCAGGAGTCATTGGTTCTGGTAGTTTCTGTTTTCCCTGTTTAGTTATTGTACTCAGTGTTATGTCGGAATGCGTTCATTGAACGATAGTTCATGAACTCGTTCATATTTTGGGTGAACGTGAACTGAAAGTAGGCTACTGTATTACTGCCTAATGAAAGTTACTGTGAACTTGTTCATTCTGGTGTCTGTGAACGGCATGCTCTCTCTGTTTAACTTCGTTCAATAGGGTGGCAGATTTCTATAGAGCCTTCTAGGCGAAAACATGGCTGAAAAACACAATAAAGAGGCCTTAATATGTAACGGAAGAAACACCTCTCAAAAACGGAAGAAACACTGCCTAAAATGATGATGATAAATAAATGCAAAGATAGGCATTATTGATAATGTTTGGTGATTGGGGATGATACACTCCTGTAGCAGTTAGGATGTGTCTGTTTGTTGTACATTATCGTTGTTGTCTTTTGTTGTTGGGCCCCCTTCGAAAAGCTTTTGGTAGCTTACTTGGGGTTCCCCATTTTCACACGGCTTGTACATGTTCGTTGTCTTTGTGAGACTGTGTTTTGTGGTGTGTTTTTTGTGACATACGTGTGAAATAAATAAATAAATAAAATATATAAGGTTCTAGTTCATTTAAGTTTGTTGCTGGGTCATTAACTTGTATTTTTCTTGGTGTTGTATTCCTGCCTATTCATGACTGGTCATATAAGTACCTGCCACAACGTATTACTGTGAGTACCCTGTTAGTGAGCATTCCTACTGCCTTGATGATTTTATTTATATTTATTTTTCCTACCATCGGTACTCTGTTTAGTTTAAAGCCTTGCGTTTCTGTTGTTTTGTAGTTCTGCCAGTATAAGCGCTTCTCTCTGTTTGATATCCATTTGTTGTTTTCTTTTGTCAGTATTAATAAATATTTAACCCTTTTTGAATGGTATTTGAAGTACACCTTGTGTGGTTTTCCACCTGCCTCTAAGCCAGTTCATGACAATGGGACCACTAAATGTTTGATCCCTTACATCAAAGCCAATTATAGTCAATGAATAAATTACAAATCATAAATTTAAGCCTGATGAAATTATTACCCTCAATGAGGCCTCCCCTCTTGGTTTCACTGGTAATCTTATCTCCCGCGAATCGCGCAACGGCGGTGGTGTGGCCATCATTTATGACACTGATCTTAAACTTACACCCAAAAAAATAACTGGGTTTGTGTCTTTTGAGGGGTTCTAGTCATGAAATCTATATGGCTTAATCAAACTGTTTTTATAGCAATGTTCTACATGCCACCTGGGCAATACACAGTGCTTCTTAATGAATTGCCAGAATTTTTATCTGGCACAGTAGTAATGGCAGATAATATTATAATTTGTGGGGATTTTGAAATTCATATTAAGAACGCAAATGACCCTCTCCAAATGGCTTTTAGAGCAATAATAACTCAGTGGGTTTTGTCCAACACGTCTCAGGACCTACACACTGCCATAGTCACACGTTAGACCTTGTTTTGTCTCATGGTAAAGATGTTGTAGATCTCAGTGTTTATCCTCAGAATCCTGAAATTTCAGACCACCATTTGTTTACATTTGCTGTCACATCAGTTATTTCAATTGGAGCCCAACTGGGGACTTTTAAGAGCCGCAATATAAATTCTCTGACAACCCAAAGGTTTTTGGATGCCCTTCCTGACTCAATCAACCATACAATGATGTCAGAGTTGACCAGAGGTGGGTAGTAACGAATTACAATTACATTTACTTCATTACATTTACTTGAGTACAAGTAAATAAATTTTTTCGGTAACTTGTACTTTTTAGAGTACATTTACAGATGGGTACTTATTACTCGTACTCGTAAATTTCTAGTGAAAAAACGGTACTTTTACTTCGCTACATTCGGTGGCGTTACACCGCTACTGTCAAATGGTAATAGTAAGTTAATATGACTTGTTCGCATGTCTCGCAAAACATTGGAGAGGCTGCTTCGCAAGAGGTGGCTACACATCAATCACCCGCTTATATTTAGCACGCGTTTAGTTGAAACATTGGAGAGGCTGCTTCGCAAGAGGTGGCTATGCATCAATCACCTGCTTATATTTAGCGCGCGTTTAGTTGGAATGTGCGTGGCCCAAGCAGAGGAATATGTGCGAGCTATCGGAGGCAGATTACCCGTGGCCTCAAGTTCAGTCTATGTTTTTACTCCAAGTCGTCAAAAAGAATAGTTCTTAATTAGGGATGTCACGAGAACCGATACTACCGAAACCTTCCGGTTCTAAAATTAAAAAACACCGACGATGCCCATTTTTTTAAAATAGTGTAGGCACCGATACTCCGATAGCAAAGATGCCAGTGTTGGCAATACTAGCTAGATTAGCTTTGTCAGGGGAGGATAACTGAAAATAACAGGAAAAATCAAAAGCTAACGAAAAGGGCTTCGCCTCCAGTTGCTAGCTAGGTAGTCTGCTTCGTTCGGCGGAGGATAATATACTTTTCTAATTTTTACACTTGTAGGTGCACCGTTCCCGGAGGTACAGTACTGCAATACCGAGTTGATGCGTGGAGCAGACGGAGCAAGCCCCGTTTCCGAATCCCTGTTTGAAAAATCAACTTAATATATATAGTTCCCCGGTGGGGAACGTATTAGATAGTAAACTGATAAGAACACATGATTCAAAGCTTTCATTATCCAATACAATACAGCCGTATGGGACCAATGCCCAACACATAACACACAATAATTCGCTCTGATGTGAAGCTAGCTTTTTTAGGGAGCCAGCTTCTTTAGTCAATTCCTAGCCTTTCGTA
>JACXGM010038514.1:0-10816 GCA_016801145.1 Umbra pygmaea
AGATCACAACTCATTGGTGCACAGATCACAACTCATTGGTGCACAGATCACAACTCATTGGTGCACAGATCACAACTCATTGGTGCACAGATCACAACTCATTGGTGCACAGATCACAACTCATTGGTGCACAGATCACAACTCATTGGTGCACAGATCACAACTCATTGGTGCACACAGCTGTTGAGATGTATCATAACTGGGAGCTGTCTTTTTTAAAGGGCACGGTTGTATTGTTTACATTCCTACGGTAGCCAACCTCGTCACATTTATGATAAAATACTATGACAGTAATTTAAAAACCTTAATGGCATAATAATATTTTGTTGCTGTTGGCACAATATTCAACCAGAACATATTTGTTGGCAGAGTAGGATTTTAACCCATATTTCAGGAGTAAAAAAGTAAAATAACAAGTTGATTCCTAGACAAGCTATAGGTTACAATAGTCATTTTTAAAATAATGCACTACTTTTAGTGCAATAATTCTGTTTATTTAGGGCCAAATTTGAAAATATTCAAAAAAAATTTATAATAAAAAATTTTTTCCATTTATTGCGATTAGTGCTATAAAATATGCATATACAATGTTTTTATGTTTCTGTATGAAAATCGTTATCATGGTGCTGTCTTAGGCCATTAGCTAGAGACGGTGAGGAAAACATTTCTACTGGCAGAAAATATGCATAAATCAGCAGTATATCTGTACCAGAGGCAGCATGTTTAGACCATTGGATCTCCAAAGGACACCATGTTTGTTTTCTTCTAATATTTCTTAGGAACTAGTCTACAAGCAACTGAAAGTAAAAATGTGATGAGTCTGGGTAATCCAGATGTTCTGTTTCATATGAAATGTTTGGACAAGTCACAGATTACATTCAGAAAGTAACCTAGGCAACCTGACAATAACACCTTATGGCACTAATGGAATGAGATGCTTTCTGTTTGTGAACAGATTCTTAAAAATGATAATGCATAAAGACCCAGCATTGTGTTCATTATAGCATAACCAGAAATGTTCTGTCAATAGGCTCCATTGTGTTGCAGTCTTTGTGTACTTGCAAATGATTGACAAAACTCAACTTGTAATGTAAACATCATTATAAAATAATAGAAATAAAAAATAATTTAAAATCACAAAATTATAATAACCCTGTTGCAGAGCTGCAGACAAGGCAGGGTTAGTGGGACTTGAGAGGGGAGGAAAATGAGGGAAATTTAAACAGAAAATAAAAACTAAACTCCATTTACAATAATACAATATAATGTGTATGCTCCTCTTTCCAGCACAGACTTCACAGATTCTGTCACGTTCCAAAGGTAGAGACAGACGCGAAGGTTCAATGATCCAATATACTTTATTTAATAAAGAAAAGAATACTGCTACTGTGGGGCTTTAAAAATAAATCGAAGAGACACACACAGGAACGCGTACAGGAGACATTGAACGACAAGAGACAAGATTAAACTCTAAACCTAAATACACATACTAACGAAGACAATGAAACACACCTGGACTTGGAAATTAACTACACCGTGATCTATTGGTTAACATGAAACATGTGACAAGACATGGGAGTGAGAGGTGGGAACATGCAATACACAACAGGGGCACAAGAGGGAGGCATATACCACACATTGGGGAGGAACCTGAACTCAAAACACACACAGGGCAGCAACAATGAGGACACATGAGGAATAAATCTACCAAACTAAACCACCGTGTAAACACTGAAGAACAAAACATATACACAAGAGACACTAAAGGATAACTGAAAAAGTCAATACCCGGCCCCCCATGGGTCGGATGTTACAGATTCAATGCTGATTAACTGATTGAATGATTAGAATGCACTCATTAGTTGTGTTTATTATCCTAGCTTCTCTACATGTGTGCACTCACTGTAAATCACTCTGGAACACCTGCTAAATGACTGAAATGTAAACTTACTAATACTGTAGAGCACTACCAGTCAAACATTTAGACACATCTGCCTATTCACTCAAATGAAGTGTGTTACATTTTGACTTGTACTGTAAGAGTATCAAACCAGGTACAGGGTAACCCTCTGATGAGGTCAGCTCTATTAGAGTTCAGCTAATAGGAGTATGTTGTGTCTTAACAATAATGTGCCACTCCTTGAATCTGTCACTACAGCTGTTTTTGTTTGTTCAAACAGCTCTGGTGTTTGTGGTATGATTGACAGATAGTATCATCTCTTTACGTAAGGTATGAGCTCTTTACAGGAATGGTACCACAAATAGAACAACAATGTCAGTAATACAAAACTACTTTAATTTATTTTCAGTCATTTACCAGACACTCTCATCTAGACAGACAAACATTAAGTACAGCATGTGGCATCGGGCGCCAATACTTTACATAACGTACGCATGTTCGACCTGGCACATACATGTTGTATGACACATAACGAGGTGAAGGCTCAATCAAATACATATGCATTCACGAAATATACAGGCTATGTGGGAGATTTTTCCAGCCCTAAATCACATGAAATACGTTCTGAGGGAACTATTTTGTAAAACCGAAATATGTTAAATATGAACGTATGAGAGGGTCAATTACGTTTGTAGGGAACTACATTGAACACTCGAATAACGTTAAATATGAACATATGAAGATCATGAAGTAGCATGTAAATAGCATAGTTTTTGCTAGGGTGGAGGCCAGGGATGTGGATGGGAGTATAAATCCGTGACTTGCATGCCTGTGTTCGAGATCCAGACCGGCAGTTTATGTGTGTTTTGTTTTACATTGCTTGCGTCATGCAGACAGGTGATTATCGGTTTTTGTAATGTTAACCCTAACCTTAATTCTAACCTTAACCTTAGTAATGTCATATCTAACCTTAACCGTTAGTATCCTCATGCCTAACCTTAACCGTTAGTATCCTCCTACCTAACCTTAACTGTGAATGTTGCAATATAATTTCGAACGCTACGGAATGTATGGAATTTTCTCGCATAAATCCGCTAAACGAAATGTACCGGAGCGACGTAATTGAAGTACAAATATAGCCTAATAACGAAACGTGCAGTTCAAACATAAAAAAAACTAAATATGTTGGCATATAACGTAATTCAGGTTTTTAAAATGCTTTCCTGAGAATGTAATTTGGGAGAAATTCTGAGATGTACGGTTGGATTTTTCCTTGTAATGATAAATTAACAGAACAATAACCAATAAGTTGAAGCTTTACAGTCTTTACATGGATTGTGTGACAAGTCCGCTAGATATCATTTTCTTAGAATGCATAGAAATTATTGTTATATGTTGTTAAATATTACTTTGTATTGTTTGGTCTTCTTTTAAAACTGTAGACCTCATAAAACATGATGCAGCAAAGATTGAAGTTGTACAACCAATTGAGAATGATTTGAGGAGTTATGAAGTAACTGGTCCACTGTAAAATCTAGGAGACAAAAGGACTGGCTTTGTTGACTTAAGCTAGGAGGCTTTGAAGCTCGCCACAGGGGGTTCTACTGTGTTTAAATGCAAATAGTTTGGGGGGAAGAAGAAACAAGAGACCTATTTTATGTTTCCTGTGGTTTAGAAATGCATTTTGTTTGGATTTGTAATGTTAGAGTTAACCAATAAGAAATTAGTGTTTACCGATATAAAGAGGATGAGAAGTGAGATTCGGGACTTCTAATCTGGGCTAAAGATGGGAAGTCAGACGTTATTTAAATAAAGTCTTATTTGCACTGATTATCATATCTCCAGGTCTATGAGTGCAATTTATTAATTACTAAATGCATAAAAAATATACGAAAGCTACAGCACATATCTTACATTTCCAGTCTCTACAACTCCTCTCCCCTGATAGGAGGTTAACTCAAAATAACACGCGCCGAACATCCGGAACACTGGGGTTAAAAAGGCATCTTGATTACTCATTACGCACCGGTGTGGATAGTTAACTAGTGCACCATTTGTGCGCAATGAGTAACCAAGTGCCTACCGCTCCAGCGCCCAGAGGTCGGCGCCTAACCAAACATACAAACACATTAGACACTACACAACGAACATAATTAAAGACATTTAACAAATAGTCCATCACCATCAGGTGAGTTGCCACGACAGCCTTGGCCATCGTGACAATTTCTAATGGAAAGCATTGCATTGCAGAAGCAGTTGCAGAGCATTCAGGGCCGAATTTACGCTGCGTCTGGAAACAGGCGCAAATGGCTTGATAAATCTAGCCCTCAGTGTGTTGCTTGCATTGGATTTATCAAACGTACGCATCAAGTTGTTTACAGAACTAGCTTGAGGGAAGTGAGAGAAAAGGGATAATAATTCACTTAAATTATCTAGTGATTATGTTGTATTATATGTATTGTAAAATGCAAACTGAAACTACAATATATAAAGTTATAGAAATAAAAATGAAAATTAGAAACTAACTCAAACTAGCTAGAACATTTTGGAAACCAACTGAAACAAAATTGAATTGTAAAGAAATAAATACTAATTTAAAACACAAAATTATAATAACCCTTTTGGAGAGCTGCAGAGAAGGCAGGGTTAGTGGGCCTTGAGAGGGGAGGAAAATTTGGGAAATTTAAACAGAAAATAAAAACTAAAATCCATTTGAAATAATACAATATTATATGTATGCTCCTCTTTCCAGCACAGACTTCACAGATTCAATGCTGATTAACTGATTGAATGATTAGAATGCACTCATTATTTGTGGTTGTTTATCCTACCTTCTCTACATGTGTGCACTCACTATAAATCACTCTGGATCAGAGCAACTGCCAAATGACTGAAATGTAAATGTCCTACTACTGCAGAGCACTACCATTCAAACACGTAGACACACCTGCCTATTCACTCAAATCGAAAAGTGTGTCCTACATTTTGACTTGTACCATAAGAGTATCAAACCAGGTACAGGGTAACCCTCTGAGGTCAGCTCTATTAGAGTTCAGCTAATAGGAGTATGTTGTGTCTTAACAATAATGTACCTCTCCTTGTATCTGTCACTACAGTTGTTTTAGTTTGTTCAAACAGCTTTTGGTGTTTGTGGTATGGTTGACAGATATATCATCTCTTGCTTAAGGTATGATCTCTTTACTGGAATACAACAAATATAAGTGATTCAGTAATTTAGCAGACACTTATCCAGAATGACAAACATTAAGTACAGGAACATCCTCCTAAAGCAACTTAAGTGTTGAGTTTGTTGAGTTTGGTTCTGTTTAGGGCGTGAAATGATCCTCATTGGATCCTCACAAGATGTGCTGCACCTGTTGTCATGAATAGAAATGTCAAGTTCAAATGTTGTTAACCCCATCACTGTATTTCTTAGTGATAGTAACATGGCTGGTGTAAACATGGATTAGAGTGGAGCTACAACAATATAAATATATTACTCAACACAACTCAAAATGTATTCTGACTGCCTTAATTTAGCTTAATACTGGAAGCTGACTCTTGTGCATAGTAATTTGAAATGTTATGCTCATTATACTATTTCCCAGCATGCTCTGGTGCTGCACTATGATGCACTTGTAGAATATTGTTTGACTTTTTATATGTGTATGTACATGTGTAAATGGTAAATTTATCATATTTTATACAGAACTAAATGTATTGCTTGAATATTTTTGCAAACAGAAAGGAAATGATTGGGCAGGTCCGTAGGTTTTTTGTTTTTTATGTAACATTTTGCCAGCCCTCACATATACTCTGTGAATTTTGAGATCAGGGAATGAAACATAAAATGTTGTATTATTTTCAATGCTGTCTGAAAAAGAAAATTACATACTGTGCTTATTGAAAATAATCATTGAGCCTACTTTAGGGTTACTTTAGGGTTAACTTATAACAAGAAACCATGGGTGTCAGAGAAATTACAATTTGCTCTGCATTCAGGTACAGTATTTTTATAGGTTCATTCTCACACTCAAAACCCTAGTTCCTATGAGTGGTATTATGCATGCATGTTAACTTGGGTTTTCCTCTGAGTGGTATTATACATGCATGTTAACTTGAGCAGTGGTTATCACCTAGTTTACACTCTCACACCCATGGTTTGTTGTTACAGGTTCAAGTATATAATCCAGATTTCACTAGAAATATATAAACCATAGCAAAATCAACTCTAATATATCTGGTAAGATAATGTAACTACTGTGTAACTGGCTCGGTTAAAGTTTTCTACTCAGCATTTACTGGGCTTGTACTGTCTGCAGAGGAGACTTAATAAGTTCAAGTTTGGTATCTGAGGGAAGTTTCAGGGACAAACTCATCTTCAGCATTACTTCTCTTCAATCCCATATCCTGATCACCATCTGCCAAATATCCCTCAACATCTTTCCTGGCTGCCTTCTCTTGCTACAGCATTTTCTTCCCCCTTTTCTCTGCCTTTATTCCCATCTATTGATTTTCCAATGTCATTGGCAGCTCAATGTCTATAATGTTCTGGCTTTAAACATGCATGAAATTTATATCTTTTAGCACTCAGTGACATGGAAATGGCATTAAATAATGGCATTGTGACACAACTTACCATTAATTTAATACTTTTCACAGCCAGGCCTTGCATTCTTCTAATCAATTAGTTTTAGAAGTCCCAAGGTCAAAGTACAAACGGTGGGGTGATCAGGATTTTGTGGTTGCTCCCCTGAGACTCTGGAATAAGTTACCCCCTGAAATTTCCTTAATTACAGAAGTTGCTCTTTTTAAGTCTAAACTCAAAACCTACCTGTTTAGAATGGCTTTTAATACACAGTATTTGTGTGACAATTTCCTTTTACTGTTGTCTATTTCACCTTTTATGATTCTACTGTTTTTATTGCATGATATGTTGTTCTATTCTTAGTTCATGCTGTGAAGCACTTTGGACACCTGCCAGTTGTTGTTAAGTGCTATACAATTACATTTTGATTGATTGTTTAATTGATTGATTTCCACTGCCATCATTGTTAAACATTCCATGATTGTTTGAACATTGTTGTACTAATAAAAATGTAAAAACATTTTACCTTGAGCTTTGTTTAACAAGTTGAGAATGATTGACTGCCATCTCTTTCTACAGAGGAATTTGGTGTGATGTATCTAACAATTGCACCATTGTGCCTAAGCTCTAAACGAAAACACTGAAACATACAACAGAGTCTATGGTGTCATTGTGAAGTTGCTCACTGGAAGAATGATCACTAAAAGTGTTCCACCAGGATACCATGTTGGTTACAGAGTAAACATGAGTGAGTTCATCTGGGACAACATTCCAGCCAAATAAATGAGCGTGCATGTGTATGATTTGTGTTGGTGAGCTAGCAGTTTCAGCTACATTGTAAAAAGAAAGCTTCATTTACATATGTAAATGCTATCTAGATTAACAATCATTTAGGTAGGGTAAAGAGGGCCTTAAGTCCCTTGAAATGGTTATAATACAACTATAATAAACTATATAGTCATCTTCATAGTTGCAGTGAATTAACTCTTAATGACTGCAGCTTACGTACTACTACTGTTTAATACAGCATATTCTCTCCATATCTGTCTATTTGTTTGACAACACTCATCGATAATTCATAATAGCTGTGGTTGTGAAATATGACATAACTAATAAACCCTACCAAACCCATGACAAGAACTAGACACAAGAGGGCAGCATACTAACACAAACAGAGGGATCACAGAGACAACACATAAACAACCTATCCCCAGTGAACACCCAGCCCACCTACAGGGCTGGATGTGACAGGTTGGTTGTGATTTAACTAGAGGTTAATTAGTTTCTGAAACAGGTGAAGTTAAGTCTTTGTCACAATGTAGGAGTCACTGATGCATTGTGAAGGAGTTTCAGATGGTACCGATTAGTCAGATTCCTGTCTGTCTGGACAAGGTCAGGCCAGCTGCAGACTGGGTGTGTGGCTTGAGCATGTCAGCTGCATGGCGTGTCCGTTTTTAATTCATGTTAACAGGTTAGCGCTTGCACACTTCCTGCTTGACACGCACGTCTCAGGCGCAGCTCGAGCCATGCCAAAAACACATGCATTCTAGAAATAGGACCAATGCCTATTTTTCACGAGATAGACAAGCGTGTTGGAAGCGTTTCCAGGCAAATTAGTATAAGAAAATATGTTTTATGTCTTTTTGATACAAATACATTTAATAAATGATATTTTGATGTTTTTAATTTTTTTTGACAAATGCAGATATAAATGTAATTTCAAAAGTAAGAAATAATTATTGATTTTCAAATATTGTACCTTTCAATATTGTAGCCTATTTTGCCGGCAATACTGCAGACATTGTCTATGCTTTAATTAAATAGTGTAAATGTATTTTTCAGAGTTTGAAAGATGTGTGATAACAGTTGAAATTGTTGTCGTAAAGGCAAGAGCAAGACCTTGAGGACGTTTTGTAGCTGCAGAGAAGCCAGGGTAAGTTCTTAGCTAGAATTAAACAGATTTTTCAATGGTGAAATTCTATCAAAGCTCCACATGGTTGGTAATAGGCTAGAATATTAGGTAGATTTTTACTGCTTTCGTTTCACGAGAACTGTTCCCATTTTTTTATATCAAGCTACACATTTTTATCAGATATGCTTTCTTCCAGAGAGGGAGGCAATCAGGGAAATGGAACCATTACGCCAGCAGCATAGAGCCCTGTATTGCCCTGCTGGTCTGCTTCTAAAGCTAAGCAGGGTTGGGCCTGGTTAGTCCCTGGATGGGAGACCAGAGCTGCTGGAAGTGGTGTTGGAGGGCCAGTACGGGGCACTCTTCCCTCTGGTCTAAATATCAATCCCAATGCTCCAGGGCAGGGATATCTGCCCTGCTTAGGGTGCCGTCTTTCGGATGGGACGTTAAATGGGTGTCCTGACTTTCTGTGGTCATTAAAAATCCCATGGCACTTATTGTAGGAGTAGGGGTGTTAACCCCGGTGTCATGGCCAAATTCCCAACCAGGCCTCACTTCAATCATGGGCACCTAATAATCCCCC
This sequence comes from Umbra pygmaea, assembly GCA_016801145.1. Lineage (NCBI taxonomy): Eukaryota > Metazoa > Chordata > Actinopteri > Esociformes > Umbridae > Umbra > Umbra pygmaea. The sequence goes on from JACXGM010038514.1 coordinate 8,981, forward strand.
TCCTTCCTAATTGGCATATATAACTACTCACCTCTCCACCTGATAGCTGATGTGTGGTGAGTGTTCTGGCCCAAAATGGCTGCCGTGCATCACCCAGGTGGGTGGTACACATTGGTGGTGGATGAGGTGTTCTTTCCCCCTCACTGTGTTAAGTGCTTTGGGTTCTTGAAAAGCGCTATATAAGCTGAACAAATCATTATTATTATTATTATTAATAACCCATTTTAAATCGAAACGTCTTCACAAGGGTAAACTAGTTTATAACTACAGTATATGCGTTACATATAACGAAAAAGGGGGGTTTATAACTTATCAACACATTAGCCTACAGACCGTCAACATTGACGTGTCCATTCGCCAACGCATAATCATTGTGCACATCGAACTTGTCAAAACTATATACAAAGTATATGTTTTTTAACTTCCATATTAAATTAAAAGGCATTTGTGTTAGCAGGGTATATAAATCGCTAGTGTTCTCAAAAAAGTTTTTCACAATATTTATAACATTGTCAAAGTCAAAGTTGTTTATTTGTCATGTGCATCCGATAACATCACATCATCCTATCCAGAGAAATTCTTTTGACAAGGCTCGACACATCTACACAGAGGGATTAAAAAGGTTATATACAATATAAAGACATTTTTAAACAATAATAATTATAATAACAAAATACACTATGTACTGAGCAGTGGTCCGGAGAGTGTACGACAGCAGAAGTAATAAATATTATAATATATGGCATGGAAAATTACTTTTAAAAGTGCATTGAATTCTGCTACATCAGATGTAGAGTGGATAAAGTGACCAGAGAATGTCAGGGCTCAAGAAATGATTTGTGATTTGTGATCAATGTTCCATGTTGAGCAGCCGAATGGCCTGCGGAAAGAAACTGTTTTTTAATCTGGTAGTCCTTGCCTTGATGCTCCGGTAACATCTACCAGATGGCAGCAGTGAGAAAAGTTCACAGCCTGGATGGCTGTGGTCTCTTAGGATATTCTGTGTTTTCCTCAGGCATCGCTTGTGGTAGATGCCTTGCACGAAGGGGAGACAACAGCTTATGATGTGCTCCGCTGACTTCACCACCCTCTGAAAGGCCTTGCGATCAGCAGCGGAGCAGCTGCCGGACCATGCTGTAATGCAACCTGAAAGGATGCTTTCAATGGTGCACCTGTAGAAGTTTGTTAAAATCCTGGCAGACATGCCAAACCTTTTGAGTCTCCTCAGGAAATATAGGCGGTTTTGGGCAGTTTTTGTTGCTGAGGTTGTCTGACGGGACCATGTGAGGTCGTCACTGATAAACACACAGAGAAACTTGAACTCTGGAACTCTCTTGACTTCAGCTCCATCAATGTGTATGGGGGCAAGACCCTCCCTCTGCCGTTTCCTAAAGTCCACTATCATCTCCTTAGTCTTGCTGACGTTAAGAGAGAGGTTGTTGCTCTGGCACCAGGTAGCCAAAGCATTTACCTCCTCTCTGTAAGCGGTTTCATCATTGTCGGAGATGAGACCTAGGATGGTTGTGTCGTCAGCAAACTTTATGATTATGTTAAAACTCTGTGTGGACACACAATCATATGTGAACAGGGCGTACAAGAGGGGACTGAGTACGCAGCCCTGTGGGGCTCCGGTGCTTAGGGTCAGTGCGGAGGAGGTGAGGTTGCCCATTCTCACCATCTGGGGTCTGCTCGTTAGGAAGTCCAGGATCCAGTTGCACAGGGAGGTGTTAAAACCCAGGGTCCTGAGCTTGGGAATGAGCTTAGCAGGAACAATAGTGTTAAATGCTGAGCTGTAGTCCACAAATAGCATCCTCACGTATGTGTTCCCTTTTTCCA
>JACXGM010038515.1:0-10815 GCA_016801145.1 Umbra pygmaea
GTCAGCAGGTGGAATGTAATTACTCCAGCTCACCAGGCGGGGGCGACCACTACAGGTAAAATGAAGTTTCATTCCATAAACTACTTACAACATTTCTCCCGAATTCGAAGGAAAAATATTGTCATTTAGAGCATAAATTTGCAGAAACTAACAACTGGTTCAAAAAATATGCAATAAATGATGCTAAAAAAATAAGTTCACATCCATTTTTAAACATCAAATAGTAATGTGTTGACTTGGGAAGTGTTCAGAAATTAATATTTGGTGTAACAACCCTGATTTTCAATCACCTTTCATGAGTCTTGGCTCTCCACCAGTCTTTCACATCGATGTTGGGTGATTTTATCCCACTTCTGGCACAAAAATGTAAGCAGCTCGGGTTTGCTTGATGTCTTGTGATCATCCATCTTCCTCTTAAACACATTCCAGAGGTTTTCAATTGGGTTTTCATTGGTAGACCACAGCACTGCTTTTATACTTTTCCTCGTTAAATAAGATTTGGTTCAGGTGATCACCTAATTAGTATCTCATTCAGGAGAAAGAAGTGTGCTTGTGTCGTAATTCAACAAGGCCCTGGTCCTCGTTCTCCAATCCAACAGGTCCCATCAGTGCTCATTGGAATTGAGATCGTGGCTATTTGCTCGCCATGACAGAACACTGACATTCCTGTCTCCAGGAAATCATGACAGAATTGTCATGCTGGAGGGTCATGTGAGCAGGAATCACCGGACCCGGGAGACAAATCCACATTTAGGGTCCCCACTGAAGAGAATATGACTGTGCAAAAACATAATGTGGGCCTCCCTCAGGGCCGGGCCTGGGACAATAATCCCAGTTGATTTAAGAAAAATGTGCAGTCTCTTAATATTTTGCAGAGCAGTGTACAGATTGTCACCTCATCCATACATATTTATTGTGAATACATTGTTTTATAACATTGAAAAGAATTGTACCCCATTGCCTCCAGGCACCTTTGAGTCCAGAGGATCCAAAGGTCAGTGATTGTTGGCTTGAGGGAAAATAATCATGGGTCATTTCTACACTACCCTGGGGAGCCAATGGATGAATTTCTACACTACCCTGGGGAGCCAATGGATGAATTTCTACACTACCCTGGGGAGCCAATGGATGAATTTCTACACTACCCTGGGGAGCCAATGGATGAATTTCTACACTACCCTGGGGAGCCAATGGATGAATTTCTACACTACCCTGGGGAGCCAATGGATGAATTTCTACGGTTGGTGTTTTGCATATTTGCAATATTTTACTATGCAAAATCAACTGTACTGCCTAACAAGTGTCTTTGCTCTGCTACTGCATATTATAATGTTCCATATGAAAGGCAACTTTGTTTGATCAACTGTCACAGCTAGGGCCTTTTTTTAGCCAGGGCACCCTTCATGCGTAAAGAGTAATGTAGTGTCTACCACTCTCCCAGTGCCCAGAGGTCGGCGTATAAAACAAAACACAGTTTAAATATAAATAACAAATGCCACAAAACATAAAAGTCCTTACATTTCGTGACAAGCACTAATATTGAATGCATATCTTGATATCTAAGAGAGGCTAGTAAAATTTACTGTAGTCATGTGTAGAACCACAAATTAAACAATTGAAGATCCATTCACTATAATTTTGGTCCACTGGCTATTAAGTGGTGCTAATATTTGATACACTAAATAAAACATTTTGTACAAAAGTTTTGAGAAATGAATTGTGTGGATATGTTAATATATACAAAATTTTAAATAAATCAAAAAATCTTGGGAGTACATGCATTTACCCTTTAATCTCACAAAATGTCTTGTAACTACACAATACATACCCAATGAAGACATTAAGCATTGAAAAATACAAATATGTATCATGTGTCAAACATCTCACTACAACTCTTCTAAATGAGACACATAGGGCTGCCAAAACAATTCTAGGCAGTTTTATTTGTTAACTATCAACTCATTCATCTGGTGGCAATTTGGGTAAAGCATGTGATAAACGGTACCTTACAAGGACTTTGCATATAGTGCGAAAATCATCCAGAGGTGATTGTAAACCGTCTAGCTATAGATGTCTTGGCTGCTTCATCAGAAAGTTCAATAAGACATGGTAGTCTCGGAACGTCCTTAGAAACTAGTCAGACCTGTTTTACCACCTGAAGGATACTCAGGTAGTGTTGTTGTCATCAGTAAGTCAGTCTGCCAACGGACTGTAGTAATGGAATACAGGTGAAAATGAACAGAAGAGAGATACAGACGGATTATGTATTCAAGTATTTATTCTTCTTTTTCCTATTTCACAAATATCACATTCTGTTTAGTCTGTTAGCAATGTCTGTAAAACTGTCAAATTAGGATTTCATTTACATTTAGAAAACTGTTAAAAAGTAGATGAGTGATTAATAATTAAGGATATTGTGTATATTTTTATAACAAACTTGGTAATTATGTGAAATGTTATTGGAATGCAAACTAATATGACTGATAGGATCTTTAATTCTCTATAATTATTTGCTTGTTATGATATGACCGAGTTGTTATACACAGTAAAGAATATCTCTAAAATGTAAATGTAACCTCACCGGCCCCTTCATTAGGTTCACCTTGGAAGTACCAGGTTGGACCCCCTTTTGCCTTCAGAACTGCTTTAATTCTTCGTGGCATAGATTCAACAAGGTGCTGGAAACATTCCTCAGATATGTTGGTTCATATTGACATTATTGCATAAATCAGTTGCTGCAAATTTGTTGGCTGCACATCCATGATGCAACTCTCCCATTATGTGTAATCCCAAAAGTGCTAGATTGGATTGAGATCTGGTGAGTGTGGAGGCCATTTGAGTTCAGTAAACTCATTGTCATGTTCAAGAAACCAGTTTGAGATGATGTGAACTTTGTGGCATGGCGTGTTATCCTGCTGGAAGTAAACATTAGGAGATGGGTACACTGTGGTCAGAAACAAATGGACATGGTCAGCAACAAATCAGGTTGGCTGCAGAATTTAAAATGTGCCCAAAGGGGCCCAAAGTATTCCAAGAAAATACCATTACACCACCATCATCAGCCTTAACCATACAAGGCAGGATGGATCCATGCTTTCATGTTGTTTAGGCCAAATTCTGACCATACCATCTGAATGTTGCAGAAGAAATCAATACTCATCAGACCAGGCAATATTTATCCAATCTTCTGGGCATGTGCAACTTGTAGCCTCAGTGTGGCACCCAGTGTGGTCTTCTGCTGCTGTAGCCCAACTACTTCAATTTTCGACATGTTGTGCATTCAGAGATGCTCTTCTGCATACCTTGGTTGTAACAATTGTTTATTTCAGTCTGGCCATTCTCCTTTGACTTTTGCCATCAACAAGGCATTTTCGCCCAGAGAACCGCCGCTCACTGGATATTTTCTCTTATTCTGATCATTCTTTGTACCTTAGTGATGGTTGTGCGGGAACTACCATGCCACGATCAAACTCACTTAAATTATCTTTATTCCACATTCTGATGCTTGGTTTGAACTTCAACAGATCGTCTTGACCATGTCTACATGCCTAAATGCATTGACTTTCTGCCACATTATTGGCTGATTAGATATTTGCCTTAATAAGCAGTTGAACAGGTGTACCTAATGAAGTGGGTGGTGAGTGTTTATTAATAATAGGAATAAAAGATGGTTAAACAGGTGACAATTCAAGTAATACAGTATGCCGTCTATGTCCATACATATTAGTCACAATTTAGTACAGTGTAAAAAGTAATTTGTTGACTCAACTCACAAAATTAGTAACCCTGTTGCGTGGATTCAACTCATAATGCTAAGTCAATTTGAATTTGTATTTTTGTTTTACCAAGCTTTATCGTTGACTCAACATGAAATTAATATTTCACTTGCCAATTTTACTCATGGAGTCAACTTCTCATCATTTTCTGATTAGTTGACTTCATGAAAACATGAAAAATGATGTCATCTCAACAATGTTTGTTGATTTAACTATTTTTCAGTTGAGATAACTTTGAAAAATATGTTGAAACAACCAAAAAGCAAGATTACTTTTTACAGTGTAGGAGACTGTAGCCTAATTTTCTTTAGCCTATTCAGTAAAAACTTAAGCAGTTTTGCATATGGATTTGAATAGAACAATAGGTTTATAAATGTTATCTTTCCTCTCTTAAAGGTATTATATGGCAGAGAGACATGAGTTACTTTGCCACCTTGGACATGTTCTCTGGAGATCTGCGTTTGCCCTTCACTCAGGAGGTCAAGTATTGTATCCTAGGTATCTCTGTAACACTCTTCCTGATTGCTCTGGGAATTCTGTTGTGGCAACTATTTCGCTACATCTCACTGAACCCAACTGAAAGTGGTAAGTTAAAACAAATTGATTTTCAGTTGGGTTTTAGTTAAAACATGAATGGGTCAAGTGTAAAAAACAATAGAATTAGGTATAATACTTTTTCAGTTACTAAACACTAGTATGTATTGCAGATGTCAGCTAATAACAAGGAGACAAGTTGTTAGACCGTTTTAACACTCTGTTCAATGCAGTGGATGAGCTCCCTTCATCTGATAGCGAGCCAGCAAAGGCAGGAGTTTCCAACACAGAAACCCAAAGGCCTACTGTTAAGGTACTGTAATTAGCAACATCTTGTAGTTAATCACAAGGAATGCTCTCCCATTTTGTCCACTAACCAATGTAGAGTTTCTGTGTGTATCTTTGCAGTCATGTTGTTTTTTATGACCATAAATCAAACAGAGCGTGTATTTCAGTCAGCTGATGTTTAGATAAGCAAACAAAGTGATGCTAGTCATGTGACACCCTATTAGAAAGAAGGAAATCCAAGGCACTCTTCTTAAAGTTATAAAAAGCCTTTAATATTGCTGGCTATATCATAATAGAAAATTTTGAAAATATATGCGAAGAAGCTACCCACGCGTATCGGCACAAACAGCCTTCTTCAGGGTATGCTCCGTGACAGGGTATGCTCAGGGTATGCTCATGTGACACCCTATCACAACAAATTAATACAGTCAACTGACCTTTTTAGAACATACCGGTACTATTCGTCTACTGTACGGTTTATACCTGTTGCTAACATTTGTCCTTTGTTCTGGTCTTGTCCACATGCTGTCATATACAGAGCTAGACATTCAAAAGACACACTGTGATCTGGTTGTGCTCATATCCCTCTCCATAGGTAATAAGGCATGTACTGTGTAGATGGATCTGTAAGTTGAAACCATTTAAAGTAATTGACAGATGGCAGTATTGACTAATGACAACAATACATGTAAAAATAATATGTCACATAATTTTGCATTTTTCTCCTACTCTCTCCAGTTGGTTGGGAGATGTTGCAATGACAAAGAGCTGTAGATACAATATATTTGGATATGACTTAATAATAATATATAATAGTAGTAGTAATAATAAATGGTACTTATATATCCCTTTTCAAGAACCCAATGTCACTTTACAAACTAGCAGAAACACAAAACAAAGATAGGAGTCAACACTCACACAGCACACAGACAAACACAAACAGAAAAACATACATACGAAGCAGAAAGCTTGAAATCAGGTGGGGCAAATGTTAATAGATAGACTGTTGATAGACAGACTCACCAATGGTTTTAGACAGGGAGTTCCAGAGCCTAGGAGAAACCATGAAAAAAGCCCTGTCTTGGAGCTCCATAGCTTGCTACTGAGTATGGTGAAGTGGCCTGCTGTACTGGAGCAGAGTAAGCGCTTAATATGGGAGAAGGTCCAAGATGTAGGGAGAAGCAATGTGGTGGAGGGCTTCAGAGGTTAATAAAAGGTTGTAATTTATGTGCTGGGAGTCGTGGAGTGAGTGGAATGCATGGTGAGTGGGGGTGATATGTGGCCAGAAGTTAGTGTGGATGAGAGTTATGAATCATTCAGAGTTTACGAATGGATGTAGAGTTCATGCCAGAATGAAGAGAGTGGCAGTAGTCAAGCAAGGAGTAAACAAATGCCTGTATTAGGGTTTCAGAGTTGGGATGGGGGAGGGAAGACCTGAGTTTGGCAATGTTGTGGAAGTGATAGATTTGACTGTCTGACAAAGCAGATGGTGGAGTCCAGAAGGACGCTAAGTTTTCGAGCATGGGGGAAGGAGAGACAATGGTGTTGTCAATGGTGAGAGTAAAAGTGCCCGTTTTGGGTGAGGGTGGATTTAGTGTTTATGAGTAGGAGTTGCGGTTTATCACAGTTGAGCATGAAGACATTGTGATGCATCAATATTTGTATTGTAGATAGTCAGGATTTGATGAGGGCCAGAGGAGGATTGGAGACATATTTGGTGCTGAGGTAAATCAGAGTGACATCCGTAAAGCAGTGGTTTAAGGTTGAAGTGACAGAGGATCTGACCAAGCGGGAGGATGTAGATGAGTAGGGAATCCAGAACATAGCCCTGGGAGACACTGTGTAAGTGCAGCCTAATCAAAGTTGTGGTCTTTGAGGGAGAAATAGTGGGTAGGGTTAGGGAGATATGAGTGCAGCCACAAGCGTGCTATTCCCTCTACACCCACAACCTCAATCCTGGTGAGGAGGTTCTGATGGCTCACTGTGTCGAAAGTGGGACTCAGGTCAGGGCAAATCAGGATGTTTAGGGAACCCGCATCAGCCGAGAGGAGGATATTGTTGAGGAGGAGCTGCGTTTGCAGCAGCAGTCCTTGTCAGTGCTTTGGCAAGGAAGTGGAATTTTGGAGATGCGGCGGAATTTCTTGAAGAAGCGAGAATTTTAGTTTTTTTGGGAGCAGAATCTCACATTTTCAGATTGTAAAAAGTATATTACAACGAACTGACAGAACTATCCATGGTGGGAGAATAGGATGTGAATCAAGGCTGCCTTCTAATTTGTAAATGACCTGATCTCCAGGTGGAGAAGCTCCATAAAGAGGCGTGGACGTCGAGCCGCTGCCTGTCCATAGGCAGCCATTTGGAGCTGCCCAGCCTGGATGAACAAGAGCAGGAAAAGGAGCAAAAATGCTCCCTCCGCTTCTCCCTCTACTATGACCAGCTGCAGTCCAGGCTGGTTGTCACCATACTGGAGGCCCGAGACCTGCCACTGAGGAACTTCAGTCACAGTGTGGACCCCTTTGTGAGAGTTCGGATGCTATGGGTTGGGAATGAGGAGGAGGTTGGGGAGCTGTCCTTTCCTTCTCAGCATTGTGTGCTACAAGAGTGGCAGTCCCGTGTGATGAAGAACAACAGGAGCCCTGTGTTTGGAGACCAGTTCTTCTGCTTTCTGGAGGACAATGACATCCCTCACATCGTTGTCAAGTTTGAAGTGCTTACAGTTGTAATCAAAATGATTCAATTCCCACTGCAAATCAAGTGTATTGTCAAAATGTACAGACTGTCAGCTGTTTGCAATGAACAAATCAAACAAAAGCAATTGAAATAGCTCAAAACAATGAATGCTTCAAGTGGTTTCTACAAACTCAAATGCAACTGATAATAACTTTTCCAGTCTCAAAATTATTCAACCCCTTCATGGCAAGCATCTTTAGTACCCATTTTGCTGTTATGACCTGCTGCAAACATGTGTTCCTGAGGAATCTTAGCCCATTCCTCATGAGCAAAGTTCAGTAATATTCTTGGGTTTGCGTGCTGCAACCGCCTTCAAAGATATTCTTTTATGGGGTTCCAGTGAGCAGATTGTTCTTTTCTTTTCGGCATATGCTTCATTCTTCCTCCAGAAATACCACTAATCCATTGTGCCAGAAATTTCCAGTTTTGTTTTTCACAACCTGCCGTCTCAGAAATCTGGTTGCAGTCTTTTTCTGCCCCATCCAGGTAGTGTTACCCCTATTCCCTTACCTTAACTTAACATTCAGTGCTTTCGCTATATTTTTGTATCCTATTCCTGGTTATTGAAGGGTCATGATATCTTCACTCAACTTATTGGGCCATTCTTTTGTTTTAGCCATGTTTCTAACAGGCAGTTAAACGTAACACTCAACAAATCCCTAGTCAGTTCAGGTATTTCATGTGTTCCAGCTCAAGCACTCATGGTGCAACTAATGAAGACCACCTTTTTGTGTATTTGTGCTGTTGTGAGGGATTCTTTTCAGGGCGTTGAAAAATTCTGAGTTGCATTTTCAGGTGAATTTGGGAAAACCACATGAAGCAATCGTTGTGTTGAGCTATTTCAATTTCTTTTGTTTGATTTGTTTATTGCAAACAGCTGATTTGCAATGGGGATTGAATTATTTTGATTATAACTGTAGAAATAATTAGATTGATGATACATTAACCAGCTTGTTATATACGACTGAAAACTCATGTGACTTTGTTCCACAGGTCAGAGACTTTGATAAGTTCTCCAGGCATGGAATCCTGGGTGAGGTCAGAGTTCATCTGTGCAATATGAAAACCTCATACCCTCGTGAATTCCTAGAAGACCTACAGACACCACAGAAGGCGGGTGATAAACTCTATTTGGGTCTGTGATTGGCTGATAGCCTGTGTGTCTATCTTCATTAACACATTATTATTACATCCAGGACATGGTTGGAGAAGTGCTAATCTCTTTGAAGTACCTCCACACCCTCCAAAGACTAGAGGTGGGTCTGCTGAAGATCAGGGCACCGTCGAAGCCAAGTAAAAAAAACAAAGGTAAATATCACCATTCTTGTCTGATAAAGTCATTGTTAAGATGATGTAGGCCTACTGTAGCAATTTAATCAGATTTGAAAAAGTACTTTAAAAATTAGGAAGTTTGAAGAAGTTCCTAATTAAGACCAAATTTAGCAGATAAAAGTAGTTAATAATTAACCAGTCGTCTATTAATTTAATAGAAGGAATAAAAATGATGGTCACATGTAGTTGTTAACTCCCCTTGTGTGGTCATGTAGGTTTTAATTAGGAACTTCCCAAAACATGTGAACCCAGCCGAGTACTTTAATATAGTACTTTTTACAACTCTGAATGTCATCGTTTTTATTTTTTTACCTCTACCCATAGCACTATATGCCAGGATCAGTGTCCTCTGCAACCAGTTTAAGCTGCGGCATCAAAAGTCTACTGTCAAGACTGGATGGAAAGTGATCCCATTTAATGAAGTCATGATGTTTACCCTGCCAGAACCACAGATTCGGGAGTGCAGCATTGTGGTCTCTGTGTATGAGGTCCATGCAGCCACACAATCCAAATCCAAACATCTGTTTGGCCAGTTCACCTTTGGAAAGACAGAGAACTCAGAGGATGAACACTGGAGTTTGATGATGCGATCAATCCGTCAACCAGTAGCAAAGTGGCATCCACTGTTGATCTGAGATCAGCTACAACACTTACATTTATAGTGTTCCTGTGATGCATCATACACAAATAACATTCTAAAACTGTATATACCGGTACTGTAGTTCATGGAGAAGGGGTGGACAGGGGGCAGATTATGTAGACCATTTACCAGCCGGTTGGACATGCCCGTCACCATTGCTCTCTGTGAAGTGTGTAGGAACAAGGTGGATGGGGTGAATTCTCCATTAAGGAACACTAGAGGGCACTCATACTCTGTAGTTAGTTTCTTCTTCTTTCTGGTGCCTTTGTTGAAAACATGGGTGTGCTCTGGCTGAGCTTGATATTACAGTTTTTTCCGATTGCTAAAACACAAAAAGTGAATGCTCAGACCAAAGCGTCGAAACTGTAACGTTTGCATGCATTTGGTACACTCAGGCACCAAATGAATAAACACAATGTCGGCATGGCACCGTAAACAATTCTGTAACACACGGTGCAAAACACTACACACATGCATGTGTTACACACTTTGGCCAATGATGAAACACTCTGCAGTCAGCACGTCCATTCAATAGTTAAAACACACATGACATTAGCAACACTCCCGCACACATCGTAAAACACTTAACCCGTAACTGAACACCAATCAGTCACTATATAATTCAGGTATCAGCACCTGTCGTGAGACAATCGTGAATATGGAGGCTGAAGGAGGGAGGAGAACGAGGAAGAGACGGGGAGGACAGAGGGAGAGGAGATAGAGGAAGAGACTCTGGTAAAAACCAGACATCGGGACTGAAACATCATCGGCCAAAGGGCCATCGAGAATGTCGCTGGGCAGTGCGGGGGCAACATCACCATGTGTGCAGCCCTTAGTGGTCAGGGGGTCCTCCATCACCATGCCACCCTGGGTCCCTACAACACTGCACACATACTGACATTTCTGCTTGCACTACATGCCGCGGTCACATAGGACCAACCAGGGCAGCCCATGTTCGTTGTCATCTGGGATAATGTCAGTTTCTACTGCCCCCTTATTTCCCGGTCCTCAACCTGATAGGGGAATTTTTTTCGGCATGGCGGTGGAAGGTCTATGACCGCCTACACATGCACGCGTGCCACTCATGCGAGCAATGGAGGAGGCATGCGGAGACATCGAGGTGGGCTTGATCCACGGGTGGATACGCCACACCCGGCGATATTTTCCCGTTGCCTGGCAAGGGAGAACATCGCCTGTGATGTGGACTAGGTGACGTGGCCCGACCCCAATCGACGGAGTGATCCCTGACTTGTAATGGGAGTTGTTTTACTACCTGTACAATGTATCACTGAGGCTTGGTTACGGAAATAAAAACAGTTTAAAAACTACAAATGACAGAAGTGTCTTGAGTAAATTTGACCAGTGTGTTGTGTCTGTTTGACTGTTTGTTGTTCATGTGCATGTGTGTTAACTATTGATCTGAAGAGGGCCTTTTGAAGTCAGAGTGTTAAGTTTTGATTGCAGAATGGCAGTTTTGATTGCAGAATGGCAGTTTTGACATGGCAGTTCAATGTT
>JACXGM010038516.1:0-10834 GCA_016801145.1 Umbra pygmaea
TCTCTCTCTCTGCTGCCCCCTGGTGGTATTTGCAATATGGTACTATTGTTTTAAATTCTACTCTTCTATTATATTCTCCATCTTCTTCTACTCTTCCATTCAACCATTTTGACCTCTATTTTATTCTACTCAATTTTTCTCTCCTTCTGTTTCTCTAAATTCGGCTGTACATTCATCTTTGTTCTATAAACTCTTCCATCTGTCTTACTCTGTTTTCTACTGTCCTTTACTACACAGCAACAGAGTCCAGTGGAGCAGCGCTACATGGAGCTTCTGGCCCTAAGAGACGAATATCTGAAGAAACTAGAGGAACTACAGCTCACTGACTCCTCCCCCAACTCCTCCCACCTATCCAACAGCTCCACCCCCAATGCCACCTCGCCCACACAGCACATCACTCACCTGCACACACCTCTCTGAGTCACACACATTTACAGACAAAGTGTTTGTGTAAATGCGTCCCCTGAATTTATATCAGTTCAGCTAGTGAACAACAGGAGTGGAATTGAGATTCACAATTTGAGAGTTGCTCGTTTATTTTCTGAGCATTTTTCAGTCCTTTGTGATTTAGGAAATGTCCATTCTTTAGAATTTGAAAATGTCAATTCACTTCCTGGAGTTCAGTTCTTGAATGAACTTTGATTTTGACCCTGACACAGACAAAGTAAGAGTCTTTTGTACATAGCATTAGGAGAGTAATAATGGAGATTATAAATAACATGGAAATATAGTAATTATGACTATAACAATGATGTAACTATGGTGATTATGCAATATGTCACAGTACAGCCTTTTCACAATTTTTATAATACGTTTGTCCTTTCACCCCCTCTGCAAAAAAAAACAAAAAAACAGAAGCCTTAATACAAAATATATACTCAGTGTTTTGCAGGTAAACCGTACAATGAGAGAAGGGTTAAAACTCACTGGCTGCTTTTGAATTCTTTACACCTCACCTAGAAGTATGCACTTCTAGAAGGACTGGGTAGGTGCGGTCATGGCTGGAGTATCTTTGCACCATATTCCCACCTCTCCATTTCTTTCACATTCACGGGTGTGGTGCATAAATGCTTTTGGTGAAGGCTACAGAACGGGAAGGCGGTCCCTGCTCTTGTGAATTCTGTGAGTCCTGTGTCCATTCCAAGGCCTGAAAAAAGGGTGACACAAAACATTTAGCAAATTGACTGAAAGAAGGGAGACTGGAATGAAATGTTAGTTTGACTGGTTCCCTTGGAAATTGCAACTGGTTTCCGTAAATCACATAGTTACCCCCTCAGAACAAAAATAGTCACAAGGATGTCCTCTGATGCTGGCACTGTACATTTAATGTCCCCAATATGAGGGATGCCAGTCTAGATATTGATTGGATAAGAACTAGATTGATTAGTCAAGTCTGGACAACTGTTCAACAGGGGTAAGCACAAACCAAGTCCGCCACAGTTTCCAAGTCCCTCTGAATGTCTGCAACCTCCAGTTAACTGCCTGCAGTACTAAGCATGCAAATCTTACAATTTGCAGGTTCTGTGTAAACCGACTTTTATAACCCCAAGTTAATGCATTTCTCTTGGTCGACTGAACCGGGGACCTATTTTCTCTCTGTAGCAAACTGTAAAAGCTCTATGGAGATGTGGGATACTGTGAGAGGCACTGTTAGTTTTATCTCTTCATCTAGTCCATTCTTGGCCTGGTCTCAGATCTGCTTGTGTCGACTTGTGTGCGTCTACGACCACTGGTTGAGCAAGAGGGTGACAGCAGACCTGTCAGAAGCCTAAGCCTACTCAGCCTAGTCAACCCTGGTGACCGGCGCTAACTAGTCCTCTGATTCTGCCTCGACATATCTATCCTCTCAGTTTGACGGCATCAGAAGCTTTAAATCGCTCACTTTGATTTACAAACCTGTCAGACTCGTAACATACATTTTCAAAATTTTCCCCAACCGCTTTCTCAATTCACAGAGCAGTGGTTCTGATCTGAGTTTTGTGAGTGTCTGTGAGCTCCCACAGAGTTTATCATAGTAATCCTGGTGCATAGACGAAGAAAAAAAGTTACTTTTTTTTCCAAAAATCAACAACAAGATGGGAGAGGATCAGGAAGCCCGGAGTAATTTAACTGTTTATGGGCAGATCCAGTGTTCTGGAGACCGCTGGTCCGGTCCAGCTCTGTGCCTTTGACTGTCTGAGGTTTAACCCTCAGGTGGATATTTTGTACCCAAACTATAAACTTTGTCTTTGTCATTGATACTTTGTGGGCAGTGTCAGGTGGAAGAGAAAAGAGACTGAAAGCAGCCAATTGGTTACAGTGTGGAAAACGTTAAACCTGATTGGTTGTCGAGAGAACCAGATTGGTTGTTATGGGGATAAAAAATGTATTGATTTGTTGATAGCATTCATGGGGTAAGGTACTCTTGTTTTTAAATAGTCACCATACTGGATATGGCAAAACGAGATACGACTATGGTAACTTGTAGCTGGATACCCTATGTGGAAATGGTAATGGTGGTAGGGAAAGGAAAAGAGCACGTATCATTTACTTCTGTCTGCAGGTCCTTTTTCACTTCCTAATACTGCCCCAGAATGCATCGCTTTGGAAGATGTTGGTTGGCCTCAATGAGGAGAAAAAGTTCAAATGAACATGGTGAGAAAAAAACAATAGCCACACTGTGTTGGTTGTGTTTAGGGAAAGACAAAAATATCTATTTTGTTTATTTTTTACTTTGTACTAGTACAGTAACTATGATGTAATTACCTCAAACAAAACCTATTTTACTGTTGAAAAAGTTATATTGTTGTAAAATATAATTATTTTATTTAGTGTAAAAATTTGACACATTTTATAAAAAGGAAAGTAATTACACTTTTTTTTGAATAGTTGTTTAAAATGTTGCTATTTTTTTGTGGATCTGTTGTTACATAATTGTTTTAATTTTTTCTTATTTTACCTTTAGTCATAGAAAGTTGATTTACTGTAACAGAGTTCTCACTTAATGTCCCTAAAGCATGAAGATATAAATAAGATTTTCTGTGAAGAGATGGGCATCCGCAACGCAGTTAAACTCTGAATGGCCTTTAGGGATTTTACTTTGTAACATAATTTAGGATGTAGAACAGTACACCATGTTTGAATCAAGGGAGATGTGCTTCAATTGGTTTAGTTCCTTTGAAACTTCACCTGTGAATGTGAGAATGACTCAGCTCTTTTTCAGCCATTGTCAAATTCAGTGCAAAAACAGATATGAGCATTGTGGAAGTCAAATACTACCAACCAATAAGTAAACAGACACTTCCATAAAGATCACCATAGATAGTGAGTTTGATTGAATTCCAGGTCCTGAAGGCAATAAGCACTCTGATAAAGGCAGCATCCTAAATGTCACTCTTCTATGCCCTACTGGTGAACTCAACCAAAAGTAGATCACTAAATGGGTAATTAAGGTGAAATTTGGAATTTAGAAAAAATGTTACTAGGAAATTGCTTCTACATTAATGTAGGTAATATAGTATAAAGGGATTTTTTTCATATTATAGCGTACTTACTACTTTCTAACCTGGGGTCCCAGATTAGTTTGTGCTGTCTTGGCCAACTTCATGTTGAGTCATGATTGAGTTAGCCTGGATGCTGGTCTTCAGGGGGAGTTCTGTTAAATGGGTGGGCTTTCGCATCCAGCTGCCTCACACTACAGAAACAGGAGATGAACTTCTCCATGGGCCACTCAGGCCGCACATGGCTTCCTCAATGATCTGTTTGTGGTAGTCGTGGCATGAAAAGAGCAGATACCAACTGGCACCCAGGCTATATGGAAAGTTTGGCAAGACGGCACACTTCTGTGGGAGCCGGGCTGTACTACTCTCTCATGTAGAGTGTTCTATTGTTGGTTGTTTTGACCAGCTGTTGTGTAAATAATGCTGATTAAATTAATTTAAAGATTTCTCACTTCAAAAAAACATTTTGAATTGGGTATTTTCTTGAATGTTCTCATTGTCATTTTTTATGTATACAGAAGATAATATCAAAATGAAGAAAATATCTTATTGTCTATTTGGATCAATAGGTAATTACTGGCTTTTTAATATCTGAATTGATCTCCAAAGAAAGGTCTGTGCATTAGGTGCTTTTATATAGGCCCCTGGAATCAATCCATTTATACTGTGAATGACGTTCTACTGTCAGGCTACTCTGCTTATTCCATTAGTGGTCTTTTGCATGATCAATACATCCTAGTCAATATTGCTACATTAGACACTTGCTGTACATTGGGGTAAAATCTATGACCTAACCTATTTCTACTCCAAACGTTATTCTTAAACTCTTGTAGCTGTCTATGCATGTTATTACCTGTAAATTGTTTACTGGGAGTTACTGTCTGTCAGCCAGTAGTACTCAACGCTACATTCATAATGATCTTGACATAAACATGGGGGTCTATCGATATAATAATAACCTTAAGATATTTTATAGCAAGTAGGCCTACTGTTCATGAGAGATCTATTGAATGCTGGGTGATGCTGAAGCTGGCTAATGAGGATGTGTGCGTCTAGCTCCAGAAATGCATGTTGGGTAATGTTCGTGGTTCGCTGGGAGGATAAGCGGTTTGAGCTTTGCTTCCTTGTAGTTAACACACAGAAGCAGTCTATCATTTAAAAAAAATCGGAAGCTAGAAAACATCCGCATTTTGTGTGCAAGTGGAGGCGAAGTGTACAAGCTAGTACTTATTGTTATGGCGTTAAAAACACATTTTTGAACCCGTTGCTCGCAACCCAAATCTGTCGACATCGGAGAGGAAGCAGATCTGATCCATCATAACGGGAAGGAAACTGGGTTGAGTGGAAAGGAAAATGGAAAAACAATGTGGAGAGAGCGCTGTGCCGCCGGGAGGACCGAATCGAAACAACAAGCCTCGATTGCTGACCATCTCTGAATCGAGACAAGCGAGCGCGGACGTGGAGACCGGCAGGTGAATTCACTTATTTCCGCTGTCACTACAAAACGCACGGTAACATGTTCGCTAAGAGGTTACTTTCAACATGATCATGATAATTTTGCACTGAGCACGGCCGAGCATTGCACGGTTTCTCCTAGTAGACCGACAATAGCAACCATGTATTGACATATCCAAAACGTTAATTGTATCTATAGTCATTTCATTAGGAAATAAATGCATGTCCGTGTTTTAGTGTTATTTTTAAAAATATATAATGATTCGAAATGTTAGAGGTTTGATTTGAGGGTAGCATTATAACATGGATGTGCCCCGTAGCCTACTAACAGTGAAATAATCTACAGTATATGCAATCTCTTATGTGGATGACGGTATGTCGGCAATGAGTGCGCCAGATGGACGTATGGAGTTGTGCCAAGTAAACACACCCCTGTTGTAAAGCACTGGCTTTGCCCAGCAGGAATAAGCCTAACCGCGACCTATTTTATCCCAGAATGTTGCAGACATAGGCGTATGTCTGCCTATGTCTGCAACAACATCCGTCTAGTCTTCTGTATATCTCCATTAAATTCTGATTCTAACGTATTTTATCTCTGTCCTGTACCCTCGGTCCTGCCTTTGGATCACATTTACCCCTTCCCTCTGTCGCGGTTTTTAATCCCCGCGTCCCCCACATTTAAACTCCTGTATGTCCTGTCTCTACACCCATCTGTTCTTACTGTATATCCCTCATATATTCTGCATATAACCTCCGTTCTTCCCGCAGTCCGACCGGTTCTCATGTAGAGTGGTGTAAGCAACTGATAGCAGCCACCATCTCTAGCCAGATGGTTTCAGTTGCTCCTGATGTGTCAGCCAGAGACTGCAAGGTAGGTGTCCAACACAGACCTACAAGCAATGAAGTACACAAGCTGCATGCACAAACTTGCTGTGGGAAATAGCAGCCATAGGACAACATACAGTCATATAATGACAAGCCTAAACACACAGCCAGAGTGTTACTTTAGCCAGCTATTTATGTTTTTAAGTTGGGGACATTGTGGATCTATCTTAATGACACACATCGGAAATCTGAGCACACCTATACTCATTATTTATTACTGAAAGAAATATAAATGTAGATCTATCATTAATAATAATAATAATAATAATAATTAAACTCAAACATAATGTGGCCATTCCAATAACCTGGTCCAAATAGAGTAGGCCTGATTACAGCACACACTCCCAAAATAACCAATCGTGTTTTCTGACTAACAGGTTGGGAGAAGAACTGATTTCCCAAGGGTAAGGGTAACCATAGCAGTGGTAGCGATATGTCGGTGTGTGCTTCCCCTTTCGTTTACAGTTGTACTCATAAGTTTGTGTATCCTGGCAGAAATGTTGGCATAGATTTTGATAATGACTTTTCATGCAAAAATCAGACTGTTATGTATAGATGGTGATCATATGAAGCCATAAAGTATCACACAGTTCTTTGGCTCCTTTGTACTGATAACAGAAATCACCCAAATGGCCCTGATCAAAAGTTCACATACCCTTGAATGTTTGAACTTGTTACAGACAAAGAAGGCAAGGAGTCTTTATTATCACAGAGGGGCAATTCATTGTGCAGCAGTAGAGCAACATGAACTACACAGACAACAAAGGTGACACACACAGGTAAAAATGGCAATCAAAGGTTAATAACACACACCTGTGGCATGTTAAATTGCAGTTTGTGTCTGTATAAATAGTCAATGAGTATGTTAGCTCTCACATGAATGCAGTGAGCAGGCTAGATACTGAGCCATGGGGAGCAGAAAAGAATAGTCAAAAGACCTGGGTAGTAGGGTATTGGAATTGCAAAAAGACAGAAATGAATATAAAAAGTTATCCAAAGCCTCGCATTCGGGGATCTCTTGATACCAAGCCAAGGTAGAGCAATAACTGTAGAGCAGTGGTCCTCATACCCTTCCATGGAGGGCCTAGTGTATGTAGGTTTTCACTTTTACCTTGTACAAGGCTGATGGAGTAGCTCACTAATTGGTTAGTATCTCCCCTCACCTGGCAGTCTAGGTCCTAATTATGCTCTAATTGAAGGGAAAGACCAAAAACCAGCATACACTAGGCCCTCCATGGAAGGGTTTGAGGACCACTGCAGTAGAGCAATAAAGATGTCAGCCAAAACTGCCAGAAGAATTGTTTGGGATACAAAGAAAAACCCACAGGTAACCTAGGGAGCCATACAGGCTGGTCTGGAAAAAGATGGTGTGGTTATTTTAAGGGGCACAATGCAAGGATACTTGAACAAAAATTTGCTTCATGGTCGAGTTGCCAGGAAGAAGCCTTTACTGTTCCAGTGCCACAAAAAAGCCTGGTGACAATATCCCGGACAACACTGTGACATGCCTCACAGCTTCTGGCACATTAAAGTTTGGAGTTACAAGACCAAAGTAGAGCTTTATGGTCACAACCATTAACACTATGTTTGGAGAGAGGTCAACAAGGTCTATAGTGAAAATAATTCCATGGCCACTGAAGCGTGGTGGTGGCTCACTGATGCTTTGGGGGTGTGTAAGCTCTAAATGCACAGGGTACCTTGTGAAAATTTATGGCAAGTTGAATGCAGCATGTTATCGAACAATACTGGCAGAAGATTTGCGTTCTTCTGCAGAAAAGCTGCGCATGGGATGCTCTTGGACATTCTAGCATGACAATGACCCTAAGCACAAGGTCAAGTTGACCCTCCAATGGTTTCATCAGGAAAAGGTGAAGGTTCTGGAGTGGCCATCACAGTCTCCTGATCTTAATATCATCGAGCCACTCTGGGGAGATCTCAAACGTGGTTCATGCAAGACGATCAAAGACTTTGAATGACCTGGAGGTATTTTGCCAAGACGAATGGGCAGCTATACCACGTGCAAGAATTTGGGGCCTCATAGACAACTATCACAAACAACTGCATGCTCTCATTGATGTTAAAGGGGGCAATACACCGTATTTAGAACTGAGGGTATGTAGACTTTTGGACAGTGGTCATTTCATTATTTTCTTTGTTGCCATGTTTTATTTTTTACAAATGTGCCATTCTGTAGTGACCTACTGTTGAATGTGAATCCCATTAGATATAAAAAACATTGTTTTGCTTACTCATTCATGTTTTCTCTGAAAATGGTACATCTATTACCAAATCTCCAGGGGTATGCAAACTTGTGCGCACAACTCTACTTACCGTAGTATATAGAGGTGTTGCTACTGGCTTATTTTCTTCCTGGTGTCTTCTATCACAAAAGTTGAAAGTATTGGGTCAACTCAGTTTTGCCCTGTCAGTCTACTCGTGTGGGCTATAGCAGATTTTGTCTGTCTTTGTGTCGTCTGCCCATAGTTTTGAGTCTAAAGCATTGTGTTACTCTGTTGGTGTGTTAGCTGTATGTTTGCTTCATGGCTATATGACATTCATTGTCTGTTGTAGCTTTCACAATTAACAGGGATTGATCAGATTTCCTTGGCCTATCCTTTAGCTGTGTGTGTACATTAACCCGCTATGTGTGTGGTTGTGTAACCTACAGGTGTTGAAGAGGCCAGATCTCAGGGTAAGGTTTGGAGACAGGCGCTGCTTTCACCGAGTTGTAACGATGCAGTTTGGGACTTTCATTATTAACAACATTTAGTTTGTAAACCTCCCATTTTGGGCTGAATATGTAATGTG
The DNA here is from genome assembly GCA_016801145.1 of Umbra pygmaea. NCBI lineage: Eukaryota > Metazoa > Chordata > Actinopteri > Esociformes > Umbridae > Umbra > Umbra pygmaea. The sequence continues at coordinate 8,628 of JACXGM010038516.1, forward strand.
TATAAGTGCATTTGATATAAAATATTATTGCAAATCACTATAAAACCCCAGTTAGTCATGAAATTCCAAGTTTGAAAGCATATGCACACACTTATGCCACTTTCACAACCAGTGTCCAAAATCGCATACTGCATCCTTAACCTTTTGAGGCATAACTTCACACCACCCTGCCTCCCACTGCTGGCTTACAGCTATAGTTAACAGCGTTGGTCCTGGGATTTAAACCTAGATGCTGCTTAAAGTGCTTTTAGCCGGGCAGTAGGGGGCATTTATTACATTTTTATTCTATATATCAAATCCCTATGCCCCAGTGCGGGGAAGGGGACATTTCCCTGCATAGCGCAATGTTTTTCAGATCGGAAGCTACATGCGTTGTCTCCATGGTTACAAAACATTCACATGGTACATATTGTATGGGAGACAACCCATTTGGAAAAAATCATCATGGCCACCTTATTATCCTCAAATTCCAGTTGAATTATTAAACAAATCTTCTCCCAGTATAATGTACTATTGGCACTAAACTGGAACTAGGTACAGAACCAATGTTTCTTTGTAATTACCTGCTTTTTTAGACCTTTCTGCTAGTTTTGTATCATCTGTGTGTTAGTGGGTTGGAGCTGTCAACTAGTTTTTGCATTGTACCTCAATCACTTTCAATGCTAAAGATAGCATGGTCTTCAGCCTGCGAGCTCATACAGTAGCCAATCTCCAACATTAAGCAGCTTCCCCTTGACTTCCTGTTTCTACTGTTTCCACTGTTCTAATTTCTCCACAGACACGCACATCCTGTCTCTGTGACCTTTCAGGACTCAAAGACCCCTTTATCATCTCTTCTCTCTTCTGTCTTTCTCTTGTTTTCTCGCCTCCTTCACACACATCTTGACACTGTAACAGAATTAACTCATCATTCACCATTTATGTGTTCTTACTCTCGCTCTCTCTCGCTCCTATTTTTACGCTTGCCTTGCGGTTCCTGGGTCAGAACTCTCTAGAAGAGGTACATGGTTACCAGTGCGACAGTGACTCTGATCTCCTCTCCCATGCTTTGGCAAGTCTCTGGTTTTCTTTTCCTCCATTTCTCTCCCCCGGCCTCTTGGTTTCCCTGTTCTCTCTCTTGCTGCCTCTGTTCATTCCTCAATCATCTCTCTCCTGCTCTTTCTCTTCCTGCATTTTGCTTGCCCTTCTCCTTCTGTGCAGCTGTGAGACTTTGACGGTGGAAACAGGTTTTGCTTAGAACCTGAGGTTCTGTTTATAGAGCTCTAGATCTTTGGGATGTTTGTGACTGTTTCCTGTTACTCCGTGATCTAGGCTCTAAAAGACGGAGCAAAGAAGGTCCAGATGGACGAGGTTCCTCTGGTACCAGGAGAGACTGTCAAGGCTACAGGTGAGTCAAAAGTTTCTCGATACCTTTCTCTGTACTTCGGGCCATTCAGTTTTCCTTTCTTTAATCCGTGCATGAAGTTCTGTGGTAGTTGACATCTTTTCAACATGCATTCCTGGTTTGTTACGCAATGAAGAAAGAATTTATTTCCTGTTCTGAAATAAAGTACGTTTTTTTTGTATTTTTTTGTAAATATGTTCGACCCACCAGCCAAGGATGTGATGTACATCTGTCCCTTTACGGGTTTGGTGACTGGAACTCTCACTTGCACCAACTATAAACTGTACTTTGTTAGCTTGGAGAGGGTAAGAACACACCCACACAGACATTTTAGGAACGAGCCTTGTTTGTTTAGCAAACTCTTTATTTTAAATGTTTATTGTAAACTTCCTCATCCTGTATGCATCCCCTTATTCCCCAAGGACTCTCCATTCATCCTGTATGCATCCCCTTATTCCCCAAGGACTCTCCGTTCATCCTGGATGTGAACCTGGGAGCCATCAGTCGCCTGGAGACCATCAGCGTCCAGAGTCATGGAGAAAACACCAGGGGCTTGGAGATCGTCTGTAAGGTGAGAGAACCAACATTAGGTTTCTTATGAAGCCTGTTATAAAGCATACCCAAGAATGTTGTAAGCAATCATATCTACCAACTTTGTTCAGAATCATAAAGAGAAAACACAGGGCTCAGAGGTAGTTTGTAAGGCAAGAACTACTACTGTAGGTAGGGTTGGGCCTCGAGAACCTTGTTCCTGTATGGAACGGGTTCCAACTCAACCAATACTATTGGTTTAAAATTGACATTTAATTTCGGTTCTGTTTTT
>JACXGM010038517.1:0-10815 GCA_016801145.1 Umbra pygmaea
TTTGAACCCGATAAGTGATTTAATCCATTACACTCATGAATACAATTTGAACCCGATAAGTGATTTAATCCATTACACTCATGATTACAATTTGAACCCGATAAGTGATTTAATCCATTACACTCATGATTACAATTTGAACCCGATAAGTGATTTAATCCATTACACTCATGATTACAATTTGAACCCGATAAGTGATGTAATCCATTACACTCATGATTACAATTTGAACCCGATAAGTGATTTAATCCATTACACTCATGATTACAATTTGAACCCGATAAGTGATTTAATCCATTACACTCATGAATAGATTTTAAAACCTCACACCCTGCAGTGCCACCTGCCTCTCCTTTTGTCTCTTTCATGGCTGCATCACGGTTCTCCTAATAAATTAACAATTGTAGCCTATATGATATTGTAAACAAAGAAATACTGGACTTCAATATGACCAGTTATGTTTATCTTGGGCTCTTCTGTATTTGGTGGAATATTTATAAAAGGCACAAACTTTCACATATTTATCATTAATCCCTTTTAAGAAATCACCTCACACCATCAACCTGTTACTTGATCTGTAACTCATTAATGTGCCATTCCTTCCTCACCTGCCTCTTCCCTGATGGTACCAGCATTCTCCTGATGACACATTATATCATTTTTAAAATGTAAATCTAGGCTTGGTAAATGATATGTTATGATGTTGATACCAACCTTACTCTGTAAAAAACTTCAGTAACGTTATGACCTTTGATGATGGTTTTTATTTTTTGTATGGTGGCATTTTGCTGAAATGAGATGACAGAACATTTTACTTTTGCCAACACAGAGAAATCGATTGCCAGCTATATCTTTAGCTATGTGGCTAGCTATTTAACATAATGTTAGTTATCACCTATCGCAAAGCATAACACATGTGCAATTTAAAACACCATTGTTGATTTAATCGTCATATGCCTCCTATTCCTAATTACATTTTAAAAAGCTTGCTAACTTCAACCACTTGACGGAGACTAATTTACCTCATATCCATAGTCGAGTCTTATTCAAGTTCAAAGCTGGTGCGCACCGATAATGTATTTTTATGTTCCTAGTGGTGTAATGTTAACTCTACCAATCTGATGCTCCGACTATAGGTGAAAAGTGAAGAATATGAAGCTGGTGATTGGCGAATGGTGATTATTCAAACATAGCATGAAATGGGAAGGTTTGACCTGCTGGCTAAATCAGATAACTTCTTTGTCGCGCTTTCAAAATAAAGGTCCAAATGTACAGTTTTTGTCCGTGCGGTATAGGCTAATTTTTGGGTGGGACACATATAGCATTTTCCATTATTGAGGGGGGCACATCCCTACCTTTTCACAAAGGGCTTTTATTGCCAAGGTAAATTATAATTGGGTAGTGAGGAGACTGTGGGTACCAAACCAAAGAAATTAACAAAAGTACCCCTAACCTTTTTCCTGCTCTAACTCCCACACACAAAACTAAACTACCTGGCACACAGTCAAGGCGCCCTACCCAAACTTACAGTAGGTGGCCCATACCAGGTCTGACTAGTATGTCTATACAAGGGAGTCCCCTTTGGGCAAAAAGTATACTCTGGAGTGGCTCTAGGCTAACTCCCTGTGAACAGAAGAGAGGAACAAAGGATTAACAATGACAATTAAATGCAAAGGATTAATGATAACAGGATTAATGATGAAAAGATACAAACTAACAGACAACACTAGCACTAACTACTCACACACACAATAGGCCTACTACTCTCTCTAACACTAAAACACAGCTCTCACTCTACACAAATACTAATTTACACAAACTGCCCAACACAGCTTAGGCAGTATCCGGAGAGGACCTCTAAAGGCACCCTCATACACAAAGAGACTGCAAAAAGCACCAAACCTGAGAGAGGCAGAGAGAGCTCACACACAGACCAAACCTGAGAGAGGCAGAGAGAGCTCACACACAGACCAAACCTGAGAGAGGCAGAGAGAGCTCACACACAGACCAAACCTGAGAGAGGCAGAGAGAGCTCACACACAGACCAAACCTGAGACAGGCAGAGAGAGCTCACACACAGACCAAACCTGAGACAGGCAGAGAGAGCTCACACACAGACCAAACCTGAGACAGGCAGAGAGAGAGTGAACACAAATTAACAAATAAAATGACATTTTATACTGTGGGGAAAAGTAGGATGGGAAATGGAATCGGCTGGTCTTGATAATGAGGGGGAGGAGCCAGGGATAAGTGATGAGTAGTTGACAAACAATCCTCCTCCACCCGTGGGGAAACAGACACACAGAGCAGAGACAAACACAGAAAAAGACAGAAACACAGCAGATAGAACACTAAGAAAAACCAGGTCACACATTACAGTGCCTTGCAAAAGTATTCGGCCCCCTTTTGCACGCCCAATTTTTCAATTCTTTATTTGTTAAAAAAGTTTGAAATATCCAATAAATTTCGTTCCACTACATGATTGTGTCCCACTTGTTGTTGCTTCTTCACAAAAAATTACAGTTTCATATCTTAATGTTTGAAGCTGAAATGTGGCAAAAGGTCAAAAAGTTCAAGGGGGCCAAATACTTTCGTAAGGAACTGTATATTTACACTCAGACTGGGGGACGTAACATATATATATATGTTATATATACTTTCCGGATGCACTGTAATGTGGCAATGACCTCTGCCCTATTATAGTGAAAAAACATTTGAAGTTATAGGTTCATGAGCTGGACTGTGGGACTCTTATGGCTGGTTTCAACTGGAAGATATGGTCAAGATAATAAGGTAATGATGTGGCTGCCACACCTATTCCACATCTTATCATAGATAATCAGTAAAGTCACGGGCAAACAGCAAACTCACTGGGTATGGTTGCAATGGCTACTGATGTTGTGATGCAATGATGTGAGTACCTGTCACCCACAATCTTATCACAGGTAAACAACATAGAATCTAAAGGTTAATCATTTAGATTAAAATGTAATCATTCATGAATTATGTATTATGAAATTCTTTATATAACACAGGCACTAGTTATTGTTATCATATTATGACATGATCATGATAATGTCATGAATGGCTTTGAAAGGTTACAATGTGGACACAATCCCCCTCCCTTTAAATCACAAGTATCAGAGCTTCTATCTGATCACTGCACATTGTGACCCTCCCCTCTCACACACACTATCTGCCCGTTTGATTCTAGTGCCTTAGTATTACCCATGGTGCCTCTGCACACACTGATCTGCACAGTGTTGTATTAGCTATTTGTCATTTCTGAAGTTCCACACCTTGTAAAAACAATTGTATTTTATACCTTTGTGTAATTCTTGTCTAATTTGTGTAATTCATGTGTAACTTTGTGTCATCTTGCACCTTTTAACTTTTTCTTGGCCAGGTCGCAGTTTCAAATGAGAAATTGTTCGCATCGTGCCTCCTGGTTAAATAAAGGTTAAATAAAAAAATATATCTTGGACCAACATTGACACACAAATGCAATGTGGCAGAGGGAAAATATAATATAAACACTGATTAGGCAAAAGGGAACAGCTGGTGATAATGAGTGAAGTAACAAGGACAATTAAAAAGAATAACACAAGTGCAATAGCATAATGGACGTATGTCCATGCCTTGCCACAGGGTGGAGCCAAACCGTCATATGGCACAATTCATCCTACTGTAACAGTTAACAATTTCGGAATAAGGGTGTGACATAACAATAACATGTAACAATGTGGTAAAAGTGAAGCACTGTGAATACTTTCCGGATGCACTGTAACGTCACAGTGACCTCTGTCCTATTATAGTAAAAAAACATTTGGAGTTATAGGTTCATGAGCTGGACTGTGGGACTCTTATGGCTGGTTTCAACTGGAAGATTAGGTCAAGATAATAAGGTAATGATGTGGCTGCCACACCTATTCCACATCTTATCACGGATAAATAGTAAAGTCACGGGCAAACAGCAAACTCTGGGTATGGTTGCAATGACTACTGATGTTGTAATGCAATAATGTGAGTACCTGTCACCCACAATCTTATCACAGGTAAACAACATATAATCTGAAGGTTAATCATTTAGATTGATAAGTAATCATTCATATCACATTCTTTATATAACACGGGCACTAATTATTCAGTTTCTTCAATTTTGTTTTGTAATAATTAAACAATACATAATTATCTTTGGCAACATGAACCATGACACATACACAATAAACAATGTTATTACTTTGATTATTTAGTTAGCCAACAATATGACCATATTATGATATGTTCATGAATGGCTTTGAAAGGTTACAATGTGGACACAATCCCCCTCCCTTTAAATCACGACTATCAGAGCTTCTATCTGATCACTGCACATAGTGACCCTCCCCTCTCACACACACTATCTGCCCATTTGATTCTAGTGCCTTAGTATTACCCATAGGGCCTCTGCACACACTGATCTGCACAGTGTTGTATTAGCTATTTGTCATTTGCACAGTGTCATATTAGTTATTTGTCATTTGCACAGTGTCATATTTGTTATTTGTCAATTCCGAAGATCCACACCTTGTAAAAATGATTGTGTTTTATGCCGTTGAAAATAATTTTTGTGTATTTTGTGTAATTTGTGTCATCTAACACCTTTTCACTTTTGGCTGAAGCTCTGATCCAGTGGAGGACCAGAGAAGTTGAGTGAGAAAACTATATCCCAAATCTAAGCCAGCAATTAGCAAATACCAATGTTGTAAGAAATACAGTTACTATATCATATAGGATATATTACTATCTAATATCCTATCATTCCTCGAAATACGTTAATACTGATAATGTTGTTAGCATAAGACATACCCATACAGAAATCTAATATACACTCACCTAAAGGATTATTAGGAACACCCGTTCAATTTCTTATTAATGCAATTATCTACTCAACCAATCACATGGCAGTTGCTTCAATGCATTTAAGGGTGTGGTCCTGGTCAACAATAATGAGTATTTCACAATCTGCTAGTTACTGGGATTTTCACGCACAACCATTTCTAGGGTTTACAACGAATAGTGTAAAAAGGGAAAAACATCCAGTATGCGGCAGTCCTGTGGGTGAAAATGCCTTGTTGATGTTAGAGGTCAGAGGAGAATGGGCCGACTGCTTCAAGCTGATAGAAGGGCAACTTTGACTGATAGAAGAGCAACTTTAACAAATAAGCATTTGTGAAACACGCACAAACTTGAGGCGGACGGGCTACAACAGCAGAAGACCCCACCAGGTACCACTAATCTCCACTACAAATAGGAAAAATAGGCTACAATTTGCAAGAGCTCACCAAAATTGGACAGTTGAAGACTGGTCTAATGAGTCTCGATTTCTGTTGAGACATTCAGATGGTAGAGTCACAATTTGGCCTAAACAGAATGAGAACATGGATCCATCATGCCTTGTTACCACTGTGCAGGCTGGTGGTGTAATGGTGTGGGGGATGTTTTCTTGGCACACTTTAGCACCCATTGGTGCCAATTGGCCATCGTTTAAATGCCACGGCCTACCTGAGCATTGTTTCTGACCATGTCCATCCCTTTATGGCCACCATGTACCCATCCTCTGACGGCTACTTCCAGCAGGATAATGCACCATGTCACAAAGCTCGAATAATTTCAAATTGGTTTCTTGAACATGAAAATGGGTTCACTGTACTAAAATGGCCCCCACAGTCACCAAATCTTAACCCAATTGATCATCTACATGTGTAGATATATGTGATGATGATTTGACCATATATGCCGATATCTGACATGCAATATATTACATTTCCAAATGGGATACATTTAAAAAAGATTTTACCAAATATTTCAATGACATATATATCATACCCCTACTTATCATCATATATACAGTACTGTATATTACATCAATATCTCAAGTTCTACTGTGTTCAGACACTACAGAGATACAGCTCATATATTAGGGCTAATTGTTTACATCTGTAAAAAAAATTGATATCTGTCTTTTTTCTACCAGGGAGGCTGGCTACACATACACGCACGCACGCACGCACACACACGCACGCACGCACGCACGCACGCACGCACGCACGCACGCACACACACACACACACACACACACACACACACACACACACACACACACACACACAGTGTGCATGTTCCTTACAGTTCACAATCTGCTTCTGTAATCTATTGTCTTTAATAATTGCATAATGGGCTTTAAATCTGCAACCTTTGTCCTTTTTATATAGTTCATATATATAGAAATGTTTTCGTTTTGTATATGCTGGCTTCCCACAATAGCTGAATTTGCAGAGCTAGCGAACATTAATTTCATTACTGTGGTGTTTTCGATAAAATCTTTGCTATCATCAGTTTACTCCAAGATCGGCAAAATCAAATGCTGTCAGATGGTAGACAGAGATGATCACTATGTTACCTTGCTAGATTCTCTCAATGACTCAATTTCAAACAGCTGCAAACATCAGCTAACATAGAGTGACCACCTGTAATTTAGTGCGGTGTTATAAAATAATTGTGATTTTTTTTAAAAATGTGTTTAATTTTACAACGTATCCTTTGTTTGAACTCTTTAATAGAGCTCACTCACCAATGAAAAACTTTTGATTGGATTTGCATGCACCCTGTCTAAATCAACTAGTGGGCACAACGTATCCTTTGTTTGAACTCTTTAATAGAGCTCACTCACCAATAAAAAACTTTTGATTGGATTTGCATGCACCCTGTCTAAATCAACTAGTGGGCACAACGTATCCTTTGTTTGAACTCTTTAATAGAGCTCACTCACCAATAAAAAACTTTTGATTGGATTTGCATGCACCCTGTCTAAATCAACTAGTGGGCAGGGAGTGGATCAAACCATTAAGAGGCGTTAAACACAATTATCCAGCAAACCGTATCTGCTAGACAACAAAAGCTTGGTACCGTCTGAAGGAAGAGGATAATTAGACACAAATAATGAGTGGTGGCTTGTCTCTGTGGGTTCTTCAGAGCTGGAGATATTGCGCTGACGATGGTCTTTCTTTTTGACAAAAAATATCACAGACAGGAAGTAGGAAGTGAAAATGACAAAATAACAAATCTGCAATGATGTTGCAGATTTGTTATTTAGGAAGTGAAAATGACAAAATAACAAATCTGCAATGATGTTTGGCATCATCCTCCATAAAACAACAATTTTTGGAGTGAAATATCTGGGTTTTAAAAACATATAGAATTCTAGTGAGAAAGGGTAATAGCATTTTGACGTGGACTTGTTTGCATGGCCCCCAAACACTGTGGGCTTGACAATATTCATCATGGTTTACATTCTTTTACATATAAACAACAACAAAATATACATACGTTCTTTAGTTTTTTGGGATCAATATTTAATGAAACATTAAATTCAATAACCAAGGATGTTGGATTTCATCCATCCATGTTGGAGCCATGGGTCTGTTGAGTCCCGAACCATATGCACTTCACTGTAGGTCAAAATATGTCCTTTCCAGGGGTAAAAAAAGATCAACATTTTGCCAGGCGGACTTAAACCGCCTTAGACCCTGGAGGGTTAATGGTTTTCTGGAGCATGGCCTGGGGAATTTAAGTTGTCTTGTTGTGGGTCAGAGTCTTCTGTATGAAATATATCCAATATCGTTATCATGTATCATTTGTGGAGCGACAGTTTAAAAAAATTATTACTGTGGTTTGTGATAAGGAAGCGGCAGTCAATATCTTTAACAAAGATCGGTCTTCAGTGCCTTTCATTAGCAGATGTAACAGATGATTGACTTGGGTTAGTGTTACTAATAATTTTTTTTATTAAATGTATGCATATTCCTGGTTTACATAATCAAGCAGCTGATGCTTTGTCTTGTTTTTTATTTCAGGAGTTACACAAATTATGCCCGGACTCAATACCCTATGGTTTAATGCCCTTTGTTCCAGAACCCAGTGTTAGATTAGATCAGTCCCTGCAAACATTAAGGAACTCAGCTTCTAAAGACCTTAGTATACTAGCGGTTGCCGACCTGTTGCGCGACGAAGCGAAGTCATGGGAGCGCTGTAACTATTTATACTTGTGCTGGTGGTCGCGACAATAGTTGCAGTCGTCTCCTAAACAGAGGATTCGCAACTGAGAAAAGGCTACCGACTTTGCTATTTCTATGTTCTAGAAGAAGACGAAAAAGGTAAACAATGGCAGATCTGACAGCAGCACTGACGTTAATGTCAACAGTGGATAAGATGATCTTAACTGTGTTGTTATGAACCATTAACTACGGCTACATTTACTGTGCCCTTTAACTCGTCCATCCATCCTGTATCCGCCTTGTCACGCGGCGTTGACAAAAAAAGACTGGTACATGACCACTGCTCGCGCACTGTAACTCTTCATGTGCCAGCGAAATCTACCTCATTTTGACGACACATTGCTGCGTGACAGGTTGGGAATGGCAAGTATACCACACTTGTTTAAGTATATTATAAAGGGCCTAGCTTTTTCTACATTAAAATCCAATGATTCTGCATGGCGTTATCATACTTCTTTTTGTGGGTTGTTTTTATTCTTCAATTTTTTTTATTCACTTTTGGTGTGCGTTCATGTTTCATTGTTTTGAATAATGCAAAATGCAGTCAACTTCTATGAAAAGTAACCCTGGCATGGATTAAGTTTTATCTTCAATGCCAGTTTCCATCTGCCTTTAACATTTTGGGTAATTTCTCAATTCCCTTTCTTAATCGGAAGCGTAAAAAAGGGCTTCAATCACTGATAAATGATTGCCCATCACCTGCAAGGTTCATGAGGCACGAAGAGAGAGGGTGCCGGTGTGTTTGTTAACCAGCCATCGCTTCGATGCTATTCTCTGTATGTTTGTGCTGTTTGTCTACCTGTCTGCCCAAGTTGCCTCATCGCTTCTAGTTTATCAACGTCAAGCTCTCCTCAACCTTTGGGCAATGGCTGTTGATTTCTACAGTCGGAATCCAAGACAACAGAATTCTTTCTGCCTCCCTTTGCTTTGATACCGGCGGGGTTGTGCCAGCTTCACCACTGCACCTCTCACAAGAGGAAACATTGCAGAAAACGAGGTAAACAAGGTGGTGTATTGGATCAAATAAAAATCTCTTGGCCAAGGGGTTCCGCATTTCCTTGAGTCTGTTTCAGTTTGTCGGCGACACCTGCCAAGTCCTACAGAAAGTCAACCAAGGAACCTGCGAGAGCGGGGAAGGAAGATGGCTCGATAACCTACAGCATGGCAATAGACCCAGGAATGGACATGACTATGAGTGTCACGGTGTAGGTGTGGTGTAGAGAGGAGGGAGACCGAAGGCAGTTGTTGCTTGTTTATTTCACATCCGGGAACATACATATGAAATGCAGGTTACCACAGGAGTGAGTGCACAATGGATATACTTATGTAGGATACTATGCTCTCAACAGTGGCATAGACACTGACAGCATGAACTACAAGTAAAGAGTTGATGATGAAAACATACCCCTATGAAATGAGACACCACTTGGTTACAGTTGCGTTATCTAGCTGGCTGCTACATTACCAGAGGTGACACGGTTTGATCACAAACTTAAAAATATCAAATGAAATCCGTTGATAATTTAGTTTAGTTAAAAATGCAGACATGCATGGTCCTTTCAAGGCTAGTCATTGAAATGTGGGACTGTTGTTCACATCAGCAAAGTAACGTTTCCGTAGCAAACTAGCGATTTTTTTAAACGTTTCAATTAAGGACATGGTTGCAAATATATATCTACAGAACTGTGTAGAGCACAAAACAAGTCTGTCGTAATTTTTAAGTCAATTATTTAAGCCGAAATTACATTTATTGGACTCTCTTGATGATCTGGTTGCCATTGTTGCCGGTTGCGCAGTGTATTCAGGGTACCCCTTGGTTTCAAGTAAGCTCTTGAAAATGCTTGGTTTTAAGGGGTATCCAGCCCTACCCCTAGATCAAAATGATAATTGGGATAGCCCTTACTCTCACATGAACACGCAAACCTAGGGGTAAGGGGTAAGGGGAAGGGCTAAGACAGAGAAATGGGATTCACCCTAAACAATACAAATACGTCTTAAATTGCACAAAAAGTTATCAAAGTATTCTTTAAATTTTTATTTGAAGCACCAGTCAACTTTACTTGTAACTTTCAAATCTAGTTTAAGGCTGAATCCCATTTCTCTGTCTTAGCCCTTCCCCTTACCCCTTACCCCTAGGTTTGCGTGTTCATGTGAGAGTAAGGGCTATCCCAATTCTCATTTCTTTTTAAGTTTGTGAGCAACACTTGTCTCCTCTGGTGATGTATCAGCCTGGTAGCGACGATGTATGGTAACGTAACTGTAACCAAGTGGTGTCTCATTTCATAAGGGTATGTTTTCAACCCTATCCCTTACCACTTGGTTTCGAGGGGTAAGGGCTAGGGGTAAGACAAGGGGAAGGGGTAAGGGGAAGGGGTAAGACAGAGAAATGGGATTCACCCTAAATAGAGAACACAGTTGGAGATCAAGTGTAACGTCCAGCCAGTGTGGCTGGCGTAATGAACTGAGATATGGACTCCATATATACGTTGTTTTAGTATTCCTTTCAGTTATCCTTTAGTGTCTTGTGTATATGTTTTGTTCTTCAGTGTTTTCAGTATATATTACGGTGGTTTAGTTGGTTTTGTTATCTTCCTCATGTGTCCTCTTTATTGGTACCTGCCTTGTGTGTGTTGTGATGTATACAGGTTCTCTCCCAGTGTGTCATGTGATGGCTCCCCCTGGTGTCCCTTCTGTGTCTTGCTAGTATGTCTTATGATGT
>JACXGM010038518.1:0-10815 GCA_016801145.1 Umbra pygmaea
AGCGTGTCACTTGCTACGTTGCTAGGTTACCAGAGAGAGAGTGCCTTTGTTTATGCAACCGAAATTGCTTTGCAACCGCTGTTTTTTTCCGACGAAGCAAAGGAAATTATCGAACGTTTTATCGAACGCATTTTATATTGATATTGATTACGCGTCTATCGCGAGACATATTGTTATCGTTTTATCGCCCAGCCCTAATTTAGTGTGTGGAAAAAAAACCTATTATATCAAATAACACATGCTGCTGTATTTTAATTAATTAATTTATTTCTGAAATAGGTTCTTCATCAACATTACACCTCCTAAATCCTTGTTCCTATATTTATTCAAATTGAAATGATCCACACTTAGATGAGCATGTCTCTCAGACAATGGTGAATATGGCCTGGGTACCACAATTGGTTACTATTAGCTAATCGACTGGTGACTGTTGGTTTAGGAAGGAATTAGAGGTAAAAAGAACTGGTAAATAGTGAAATGTTTCTGTTTGAGATTTTAGGATTCTGATAATGGAGCAAGGTAAAATAGACATTTAGTAAATGTTATGGACGGCAGTGTCTGTAGCTTTAGAAATCAAAGTTTTAAGTTTTTAATTAAAAAACAAAATACCATGGTCCATTTTAATGTACTGTGCTAATTACCATGCCAATACATCATGCTGACTAGTGTGGTACGCTAGTGTGGTTTGGAACAGAGATTCTTGAATCCATTGAAAGATAAATGAAGTGAAACCATTCCAAAGACTCTGCATCAAACAGGTCCTTCCTCTGTCAGCCCCGTCATGGGGACAGGTCAATACCCAGTAGGCGTTTTCACACAGTCTGTACTTTTCTCCTGGGCGTGGGGTCGGTGGTGTGGTTGTGGTTGTGGCACTTTGCAGATGTTGCTTGCATTTAACACATAGCCACTGCTATTCTCTATTAAGTGTTAGAATTCCACTCTCCGTAGCACAGTCGCCACCAGTGTTGTTAAACCGCTATTGATCTCGCAACCATCTCTTTCCTATAAGGGGATAGTTAACCTTTCGGAAAGGATTTTGGCTTCTTTTTAACAAGTGTTCCCAGGTCATTAGTGAACAAATGTGTGGAAATTAGCAGTTGGTTTAATGAACACTTCTCACAAGGGTGAGTATATGCATATACATGGACAGATGTGAGTGTGTTTGCAAAGGTTTTTCAGTGTTGTTTTGGAAAATCGATGCATTGTTGGGGCAACTGCTTTTAGTATGGCCTTTGTTATTCGAAACGCTGGCTACTGAAGTTTTGTTTTAAGGTAATTTTGTTTTGCATATGGCAACCCAAGTTTAAAATATACGTTTTGTTACATATGTTTTCATTATTTTCATTGATATGACAGTAGGAAGGAGAGGCTAGGGAGACAGAGAGTAAGGGCGATCTTGGTATTTTATGGCTGTACCCTGCTAATGTTATGTTTTCTGTACCAATTGGTCAAATGACCAACATCATTAACATGCACAGACATTGCTGGCTTAAATGAGGATTTTGTGGCTCATCTACTGCTAATCTGGGCTTCCGTGCATCACGTGATGGCCGGATACAGTAGAAAGTCTGAAAAATTCGACCAATCATTGATGCTGCGGGTTTCCTTTCACGCCTTCAAAACACTGCCTCCCTATTGTGAAAGAAATGCCTCTTTAGAATGCAGTCTGAAAGTGTGTCCTTGTCACACAAACCTACAGCCTTCACACACCTTGGCCCTGGCTTGACCCTTACATTGACCTTAACCTCAGACTTAACCCCCCTACAGGAGGGTATCTCCTGTTCATCTCCTGTTCATCTCCTGTTCATCTCCTGTTCATCTCCTGTTCATCTCCTGTTCATCTCCTGTTCATCTCCTGTTCATCTCCTGTTCATCTCCTGTTCATCTCCTGTTCATCTCCTGGTCATCTCCTGGTCATCTCCGTCAATTTTTCTCTCAGTCACTCAGTCACACTGCAGTCCTGGCACTGATGAAACCTTTAACAGCAGAATCTCTACTCAATTTCCAAAAGCTACAGAAATTTGTTGTCACAGTTAAATTGTTGTTACAACAATTTTTGTAGTGTAAATGGTCCTTAACATAACTTTGCTAATACAAACATCATTACATGTAAATTCCATTTCCATTTTATATCCATTGTAACACTACCTGAAAATTACTCTGGTAAATGAATAGAATGCAAATGTCAGTAAATGTTTATGTCTATGCCTTAATGTAATTGCTATGCCTACTGTATAAATGTCTGCCCTTTGGCTTCAGTCCAGTGTTTACACTTTTCCCTCTATTATTAACCTGTATTCAAGGTTTTGCAAAACAAACAAATAACATTTTGCCATCAGAATAATACATTCTCGGTCATGAAGCACCACAAATCTTTTCCCTGAACACATGAAATGGTTGAGAAAAAAATAAGATTGACAATATCTTTTTAGTATGTCAATGTCAATCTTTAGATGCTCTATAGATTCATAGTCACATTGTAAACTAATTATTGCTAAGCAACTGCTTGCTGATGTTCTGTTTAGATTAAAGGTAATGCTCAGAAGAATGGTAACTAGATGTTGAAATGTTACTGGTAGGCCAGTGTTGATGGTGTACAGACTATCGGGATTCTCCAATGAAATGTTACTAAAACCAGAATACACCATATTTCCACAACACCAGAATCTGTCAAATCCAGTGTCACCGTGACTAGACAGGTTTGCGCTGCAGCTGTTCAAATTGCCCAGGCACACTTCTCAGTTGATCCTCCTCAAGGTGTGCTCATGGGCAGCTCTTCATCGATCGCCCGTGGTTTTTTGTGTGTGTGTGTTTGGAAGTCTGGTCGATGTGTTCACCCTCTCCCTCTGTCTTCCAGGCTCGGAACGTTACCACAGGGGAGCTGGCGGCCATCAAGGTCATCAAACTGGAGCCCGGTAAGTATCTCCTCCCTCATGCTGCTCTGAGGGGAACGTTTATCTTCGGTATAGGTCTAAAAGCAGCTTGCCTAAATCAGTCCCTCAAACCGTAGGGAAGGCGCTGAACCAACACAATCACGGTGTCCGGTGCCAACGTCATTCTATTTACCTCAATGTTGCAATATAGATGATCACAAGATATTTGATGCGCTTTTCACAGTTAAAGTTGAGCTGGACAGGGTGTTTGCAATAGGCGCAACACATGGATATTGATTATAAACTTCATACCTTAATGGAGATTTTCCTCAAACAAGTGCTGGTGTTGATGATGGGTTATATTTATTTATTTTTATCTTAAAATAGCAAAAGTGCTAGCCTTCAAGTTGTTTTGGGTAAACTTTTATTGTGACTGTATGTCAGTGCTCAGTTAAACATGTTGATATAAGTGTCAGTTGGCTTCTGAAACTCAAACTTGTGTGTCTCTGCTCACCTGACTACAATCAACATTGGACTATGTTTATTCACACAGCAGTGTTCATGCAAAAAATGTTTTTTGTTTTTTTTTAAAAAATTTCCTTTTGTTGCCAAACGTGTAGGTGGCAGTGTAACGAAAGGCTGAAGCCCACGTTAGCCAATCAGATTCCCGAAAATAGCCAAATGAAAATGTAAACATAGGTTGCACTTCTGGTGCAGATGCAAGTTCTGGCGCATACTGTGATGTCGGCTGCCTAAACCTCTATTTTTCTCAGTTTACGTTAGGGCTGGGCGATATGACCAAAAACTGATATCACAATATAAAATAGATATTTTTTCGATACGATATGTCTGACGATATATTGGAATATACATATATATATATATATATATATATATATATATATAGGCAGGGTGGGAAATTAACTTTTTTGTCCACCAGCCACAGTGGCTGGTGGATGCTGAAATTTTACCAGCCACTTAGATTTTTTACCAGCCACTTTTTCCTAAATTTAAATACATAAAAGTAAACGCACTAGCATATTCTATATTGCTTCAATACATTAAATTCACTATGAATACACGTGTTATTAATATAGGTCAAGTACTAAAGGGACATTTAGTGAAGACAAGTCTGAGATGAATAATTTTCAGATGATTGATGAATTGTGCTAATCCGTTAGCTAATTGTATGAGCTACTACCGTATTTTAGTCAGCTAGTTTTAAATCACTCATGCAACAGTAGGCAGTATCAACTTTGAGTGGTGTAAAACTTTGCTGTTGTCCTCTTGACATATGCCAAAATATTTACACATTTGTAAATTCATTTCCTAATAATCTGTTTGTAAAACATCTGGGATTAAATATTGAAGCATTGGTTTAAGGATTTACATTTTAGTCATTTATCAGACAGTCTTATCCAGAGTGATTTAAAGTAAGTACAGGGGCATTGTTCTTGGAGCAATTTAGGGTGAAGCGCCTAGCCCAAAGACAACAACATTTGGCACAGCAGGGAATCTAACCAGCAACCTTCAGCCTCTAGACCGACTCCCTAACCACTTAGCCATCTGACACCCAATTATCTCCCATCAAAGCTGCAAGTACTTTTTCAATAATGAAACGAAACATAATACAACAATAAATATAATAAGACAATATTATGGCGATGTAAGATACCTGAATTAGAATCTGTTGTTAATAGTTTAAGTTACACTTGAGAAGTTGGACATTGCACGTGTAATTGTCTCTGGTGAAACGAGAGCGGCGTTTATCAGAATCCAATCATTATCACAGACTAAACGAGTGATTTGAGTGACAGCTTCATCATCCAATGAGCCTTTAGCATTCTGCGCTGTATTTGTGTGTTTTTCTTTTTGCGATTACATAAAATCGTATCATAATCACGTCAAATTCCTCATATCTGTACAATTCACCCGCCAGAGTGGCTGGTAGACTGGGAAAAGTTACCCGCCAAAGGGAAAATCTACCCGCATTTGGCGGGTGGCCGGTGTTAATATCCCACCCTGTATATAGGATCTGCTGTGACTTGATTAAATCAAAGTGTATAGTCTGCTGTATAAAAAATGTGTAAAATTGTATAAAACAATACATAAAAAAAGATATTGATTGACTTTGTTATTTTTCTGTTTAGAAGTTTCAGGTAGAACTGAACTACAAGCAATATGAAATACTCCTCATTTGTTGGATGTTGCTTTGTTTCAGACAAAACCAGCTGTTATGTCGATATGGGCTATTCTTCTCGATGTTATTTAAAAAAAACTCGATAACGATAAATATTGAATTATCGCCCAGCCCTAGTTTACGTGCAAACTGAGTTTTGCAAAATCTCCACTCTGGCCGGAGTTTTTAGGAAGAATCGTTTCGAGTCAGAGGCGGACTCTGTTTGCATGTAAACAAAGGGCACAAACAAAGTGAAATGTCTCAGTTTTTAAAAAATAACCATGTACTTGTAAACGGGGTCTTATTGTGGCCAGCAAAAGGCACACCTGTGCAATAATCATGCTGTCTAATCAGCATCTTGATATGCCACACCTGTGAGGTGGATGGATTATCTCTGCAATGGAGAAGTGCTCACTAACACAGATTCCGACAGATTTGAGAGAAATAAGCATTTTGTGTACATAGAAAAATTCTTAGAACTTTGAGTTCAGCTCATGATAAATGTGGGGAAAAACTAAATTGTTGTGGTATTATTCTTGTTCAGTATATATATAACCGGCAAATATCTAATCAGGCAATCATGTGGCAGCAAGTCAATGCATGTAGACATGGCCAAGAAGATCTGCTGAAATTCAAACCAAGCATGAGAATGGGAAAGGAAGGTGATTTATGTGACTTTGATTGTGACTAGGGATGGGCCGATACCTATACCAGTACTTGGTATCGGGCCCGATACTGGGCATAAGTACTCGTACTTGTACTTGTGAAAAAGGCCCGATACTCCAAGCCGATACTTCCTCCACATTGAAGAGCGTTATGCTGCGCAACGCTTTACAGCCCTATGCATATATTTCATATTGATGATAAAGACAGTCTACTTCGTCATTCAGAGACCATGCTTATAAAGCTGTAAAACTATTTATTGCTATTTAAAAAAGAAAAGCGATTTAATTGTGCCTAAAATGCATAATCATTCCAAATACCAAGCCACGCGTTTGCTATTGAAAAAAATATTTTCCTCAGCAGTTATCCAGTAGAGTTCAAATGGCGAAATACGAAATCGTTTTTCTCATTGCTATTTTCAATGTAGCCTAATATTTGTAAAATGATAGGTAAAAAATATTGGAATCCTCAAGGAAATGCGCACATTTAAGTACAGGAACGAACAAGGGATGCAAGTTATTATGCTATTCGGTGCATACTATAACTGTAGCAAACGGCATGAGGAACGCCCCCGGAGCTCTGAAAGCCACCTTCAGCGAGGAAAGACAGACATCCGTAGTTTGCAAAACTTCTGGGCGAACAATATAGTGGTATTTCTGAGTTCTGACATGCTAACGTTAAGAAATATAACTTAAAGGAAATGCGATGTAGCCCATTTAATTTTGTTCAATAGATTATAGTGATAGTATACAGCTATAGCTAATTGTGTAGGCTATCGATTATAATAAAACAATCAAATATCTTAACAGAATAATATATGATTAGGTAAGTATCCTTGTTTTGTCACTTCAAACAGACATTCTCATCTTACACAAAACGTCTGCAATGCTTAGGGCAAATTCTAACACAAAGGCTATTGCGTTCGCATTTACAAACGTGTTTCTCTCACTTTAGCTAATTAGGGAAGGAGACTTAAACCATTGACATCTGTAATGAATATTACACATTAACCTGCAATGTAAACGATGTTCTTCTGAATATGTAGGAATATTTACTTTTCTATATTTTAATTGGCTGATCAACATCTAAGAAATAGCAGATTTTAGCTTTATAAATGTGACATTTGGCATAGTTCTTAAAAGTACTCGTATCGGTACTCGTATCGGCAAGTACCCAAAATGAAATACTCTTTACTTGTACTCGTTCCATAAAAAGTGGTATCGGCCCATCCCTAATTGTGACATGTTTGGTGCCAGATGGGCTGGTTTGAGTATTTCAGAAGTGCTTTTACCCACACATCCATCTCTTGGGGTTATAGAGAATGGTCCAAAAAAGTGAAGATATTCAGTGAGCGGAAGTTCTCTGGTCAAAAATACCTTGTTGATGTCAGAGGTCAGAGGAGAATGGAGGGGCTGGTTTGAGCTGATAGAAAGGCAACAGTAACTCCAATTAACACTTGTTACAACCAAGGTATACAGAAGAGCATCTCTGAATGCACAACATGTTGAAACCTTGAAGCAGATGGGCTACAGCATTAGTATACCACTCCAGCTGCCACTCCTGTCAGCTAAGAACAGGAAACTCAGGCTACAATTTGCACAAGCTCACCAAAATTGGACAATAGAAGATTGGAAAAACGTTGCCTTGTCTGAGTCTTGATTTCTGCTGTGACATTCAGATTGTAGTGTCAGGACTTTGCGTAAACAACATGAAAGCATGGATACATCCTGCCTTGTATCAATGGTTCAGGCTTCTGGTGGTGGTGGTGTAATGGTGTGGGGCATATTTATTTGGCACACCTTGGGCACCTTAGTACCAATTGAGCATTATTTAAATGCCACAGCCTGCCTGAGTATTGTTGTTGACCATGTCCATCCCTTTATGACCACCATTTACCCATCTTCTAATGGCTACTTTCAACAAAGCTCACATTTCAAACTGTTTTTTTGATGATGAGTTCACTGTATTCAAATAGCCTCCAGAGTCACCAGATCTCCATCCAATCAAGAACTTTTGGGACGTGGTGGAATGGGAGGTTTGCATCATGGATGTGCAGCTGACAAATCTGCAGAAACCATGTGATGTTATAATGTCAATATGGACCAAAACCGCTGAGGAATGTTTCCAGCACCTTGTTCAATCTATGCCATGGAGAATTGAGGCAGTTCTAAAGGCAAAATGTGGTCCAACACAGTACTAGCAAGGTGTTCCTATGATGTTGCCAGTGAGTACATTTTTGTTGTTTTAGGTAACAATATCCTATCAGTCAACTAAACTTACCTTGTAAATTATTGATGAATAAAAAATTAAAATAGACCAAATGTATAACTGAAACATTTTGTTCTGGGCTGCAAATAGCTTAGTGGGTTAGTGTCGTAAAAAAGTAAATTTTTTCAATATTAAGAGTATTGGCACTTGACGCTAATCTGTCATGTAGGTCACTCTGTATAATTCATGTAGTTCACGCTGTATAATTCATGTAGGTCACGCTGTAGAATTGTTTGCAGAAATTACAAAAATGTTAAACATTCTTGACATAGAATTTCAGAATATCAATATAAAATAAAATTACACAAACAGTAATTATTGTTTAAAAGTGCAACGTACTGAACGATTTTGATGCAGACCTCCAGCCAGGTCAGGAACACAGGAATGTTGAACTAGCCTTGGAGAACATTAGACCAAATCCGTCTTAATCTCAGTCTCAGACAGTGGGGCTTTATATAAGTCGAAGTGTCAAATAATACCCGTTTGAACTTACGGCCAAGCTTTCAGACTGCACCAGAGCAAATTTATCAGAAGAAAACAAATTCCCTATATTGTAATAATGAGGAATCTTTTTTTTTCAGATTATGCTTTTTCAGAAGCCTACCTCTATTCAATGCAACAACATTACCCTGAGGAAAACAGTGGTGCTCAAAGGTTTGTGAACCCTTCAAAGATGTTTATTTCTGCATAGACCTGACCTAAAACTTCATCAGATTTTTACACAAGTCCTACAAGTGGAAAAAGAGAACCCATGACACTAATGTTATACTTGGTAATTTAATAATTGAGGAAAATGATCCATTATTACATATCTGTGTGTGGCATATGCAGAAATATGATATTTCTTTTAAGGTTTACAAACTTTCAAGTTGTATGCCATTTCCCCAAGTAATACTTTCACACATTGTTTCTATAGTTGTAGATCTGTAGTTATTGGGTACCCTGAAGGCAACTGTTCAGATCTGCAATGTTCCATGACAGTGAATTGAAAAACCTCCAACTTGTGGACTATTAAAACACAATGAGTGTCACGTTGAAACACTCTTTCGAGGGCAGCAAGTCTCCCAAATTCAAATGGTTAGCCCTTACTAAGGGATGTGTTTTTGATCCTAGCCTGAGTTTGGACAGTCAGAATTTTGGAACAACCACTAAAGCAGCAGTTGCAAATAAATACAACGATAGAAAAGGTGTTTTAACTTTGTGCAGCTAAGGTGAATTAATCAGTCAATGTAAGTGCAAAAATATAGACTTTAAAAACAATTCCCAAATATCAACTGGCAGTAGAGCAAGCGGGGAACATTTGTATTTCAAACATAAGTGAATGCCAGTATTACATAAATAGGTTAAGTCATTAGTAATATTTCAATCAGTTAAACTTACTAGAATTACAAAAAATTTCTTTACAGCAGTGTTTTTCAACCCTCTCTTCAGGGAACACCAGCCGTTATGAGCTAGCACACCTGATTTAACTAATTTGCTAATTATCAGTCATATTAATGAATCAGGTGAGCTAGTTCAGCGGCTACTTCTAAACAGTGGAACATCTGGTGTGCCCTGAGGAGATGTAAATCACTGCTTTACATTATATGCTATTTCTACCAATCCCAAAATAATATTATTAACCTTTATTTATACACGGAAGACAAACTGAGACCAGAGTCTCTTTTACATTTGGGCCCTGTGATACAACAATGTAACAACAACAGCCAAAGAAATAAAACTAAATAAAATTATAAAATACAATTGAATTAAAATAAACAACACAATAAAAAGAGACTAAATAGACAACTAAACACTAATACAATTAACCTCAATTGCTTTCATGAAGGACCTTAAGTGTTTAGTGTCTGGTGACACAAACCTTCTGTCACCTGTCAATCACTCCATTAAATTCTACTATGTATAGCATGTTATCAGTCACTTTTGAATTTCTTTAGTGCTTTCTGTTTCTTCGACCTCAATGTTTGGATGAAAAATGAACTAACACGTAACCGTTATCTTAAGATTATTTATATCACATGACATGTGGATTATTTAAACTAAGCAATTAGGGTTTTTAAAAGTGTTCCACTCTTGTACCTAATTCCCACAACAAGGGTCGGGACCCCAGTTGGGGACACCTGATATGAAATTTAGGTTGTGGGAGAATTTCCAGTCATGTGACCAAACATTCTGACTACATTAAGCTCGGATGCAACATGCAAGGGGAACCCATGTCATTACTTGTGGCAAGTCAGATAAGCCACAATCAAAATAGTCACACTAGTAATGTGTAATTTGCCGCTTTCCGACCGCAGGGATTTTTGCAGTTCTTAGAACGTAACGTTCCTATAACCCTTTTTTTCTTGTGTTCTGATAGAAGAAATTGCGGGATTATTTAGTTCCTCGCACCGCCGTTCCTATAACCTTTTTAGCTCCTATTCCAGAGCAGGGTCTTTCCATTTTCCCTTTTCCTAGGTCTACGTTGATTGGTCCAACTTATAAATTACACCGGTCGCTTTGTTTGTCTGTTGCGTATAATACTACATATTATGCTGGAGCCTTCGTCTTTAGTGTTTCTGTGTTAAGTAGTTACTCAATTTCTATGACTCCAGCCTAGTTTTTAAACGCCGCGGTTCGAACTCCGTACATTATCAACTAGGGCTGCAGCTATCGATTATTTTAGTATTCGAGTATTCTATCGATCATTCCATCGATTAATCGAGTAATCGGCTAAGAAATACTTAGTTTTATTGAAGGGCAATAATGTACAATACTTTGGTTTAATTTTCTGAAAAAACAACATTTTTATTGCCTAAATTGCTTACAATATCATCTCTCAAAAAAACTAAA